>JAPZDY010000015.1:15549702-15563112 GCA_029783645.1 Ctenochaetus hawaiiensis | reverse complement strand
ATGTGAAACAATTTAATTGAACTTGCTGCACATGAAGCATGTACAGTAATGACAGGGGGCGTGAAATGCTCTTGAACACTCAAAATCTAAAGGTGGTTTATCAAGAGTACAGACTTTACACTTAAGTATTGAGATATAAAACATAAAGAAAGGTCTTAAAAATACGAGGCTGTCATATATCTGTTTAACACTTATGAAAATGTAGTCTTTAAAAAGTTCTTAATCTGTTAAAGCTGTCAGAGTACAGAGTTACACTCCCATGGCTGCGGTTCTGGTCAGCTGAGTCGCACTGTACTCCTCCATCATCAGCATCAGCATCAGAGTGTGTTTGTGTGCAGCTGCAAACAAAAGTCGTGGGCTGACCGGGTACACTGTCGTCTTTGTTCTGCAGAAGAAGAAAAACAGTCACATTTCCACCAGAGAGAGAAAGATAGTTTATAGCCCCATGTCACTTACTCACTCACTCACACCCACACTAGTTAGGGCTGGTGGTAACCCTGACATTTCGAAGGCTGGTGATGAGTTTTAAAGGTCAAATTCCAAAAATAAATCTACCATACTTACACTGGAAAATGAATAGTTTTTGTGAATTTCTTTTAATAAACTTCTTTTTAGGCTGGAGAAATCTCTGTTTTGTCCCTATCCTTATGATGAAGAGTATATCTCTTTTTTAACGTGTTTTGTTTAAAATAAAAAAAAAAGCTGTCATCATGAACTCTTGATTCGTCCAGTTTTTTAATTTGTGTTTTTGTTTAATGTTGAACATTTGACTTCATCCAACGATGGAATAACAGAAACCTACAAAAATATAAAAGGTTTCCTCAATAAAATGACAAATCTGTCATATTATATATGTAAACATTTGTCATGAAGTTTAAAATTTACCTGTATGTTTTTATGAAAGCTTTTATTAATATGAGCACAGTTATATCTTAAACATGTCCTAATAATAATAATGAGAAGTCAAACATGGAGAGGAAGGAAAAGGTTTTTAGGGAGGAGAGGGATGTTTCATTCCTTTTCCTGAGCAGGTTAATATTATTATTAATATTATATATTCAGACATATTTTATTTTACAGCTACTTCTTTTGTTGTCATGATTTCTGGATATAATTTCTAGTTTCTTCCTCTCTTTCTTCTACCTGTCAGAGATACAAAAAGTGTATTCTCGGCTGTAATGAAGAAAGAAAGAAAGAAAGAAAGAAAGAAAGAAAGAAAGAAAGAAAGAAAGAAAGAAAGAAAGAAAAGTCTCTTTTTTTCTGTGGGTGTTTAGCAGTTGATCGTCTCTGTTTCCTCAAAGAAGATCAGGCGCGTGGACACCACAGAGCAGCATCTGTTGAGCGCGCGCTCCCTTTTTTTTCAGCCCACCGACAACTGACGGAAGTGCTCGAGCCGAACCGAGCCGAGCCGATCGCGACTGATTCGAAAGGCTAAAAACTGACAAACGGCGAGAGAAAATCCAGATATTCAACCGTTTTATTACGAGCTGAAAGACACAGCAGAGATGACTGCCCTGAGCAGCTGGGAGCTGTGCGTCAAGTACGCCCTTTTCATCTTTAACTTCATCTTTTGGGTAAGTTATTGATTTCGAAATTAACAGGTGATCGACGTTATTGCCATGATACTTTAGTTAAAAAAATGTGAGAAAGTGTTTGCTAGTTCCTGTCTTGTTTGTTTATTTGAATTGTTTGTTATTTGCATATTTTTACAAAATATTACGAATTAAATCAGTATAAAATTTATATTTTTAACTTATTTGATGATTAAACAGTGGGATCGTGTTTTAACTTGTGTTAAAATTGATGTTATGTTGAGTTTGTTAATGTGCAGGTGCATTTAGTGCGACGCCCATAATATTATCACACAAGAAACCGTTAGCATCCTAAAATCTTAACAGTTTGTCATAACAAAATAACCATATATGCTCTTCTTTTAAGCTTTTAATTATTCTTGTTTGCAACTTTAGCCATTTGGGAGGACCTAAGGATATTTTTTTCTCGGTTTTACAGTTGACATTTTCGTGCAGTTAGCGCATTTTCATCTATTTGGTCCCTGCCGAAATAAAGATAACCCTTCTATTTTAGTTCCATTTTCGATTTTTCTTTTATTAACTGACCAAAACCAGAAGTTTTATACAAAGAAACACTAAATATACCGATTTTTAAACGGAGTTCGGCTAGTAAATTGAGATTTATATGGACATACGTGAATTTATCGTTAAGGTTCTCTGCAGATGAAATCAAAGAAGTGCAATTTTTAATAGACACACTGATAAGTGAAATTACTTATATTTACTTATATAAAGTCTAGCTTATGATTGCATTTAAACATGAGAAGTCATGCCACGATTTTATTGTGAAAATGTCATCACTTCAGACATCGTAGCTGATGTATTTCATTATGTTATATATCTCTTGCATTCTTTCATACAATATAACACCACTCACGCTATAAATGTGTGTTATTTTTTTGTATGATATGACATTTTGGTTAATTGCGGATCTCTAAATTCTTTGCCATTCTAATACTTTAATAAGTGTTTGTCTTTTCTGGTCATCTGCATCCATCTATTGTTGACATTTTCAGATTCACATGAACCACTTATGACCACATGCTGGGCTGCATGAATCAACTTGTCTGACACATGCAGTTGTATACTCTGACTTACAAAATGCTTGTTCTTATTTACTGCACTAGTGTGGTAAAGTGCTTAAAAGTCCAACAGGTGGCGTTAAGGAGGGCAATCTGTCATGGAAAGAAAAAAGTTGGACAGTCACTCAGCTTTACTCAATTTTTCGTCTTTTGTGTTTCTAGTTGGGGCTTTCTAGTCCTTCCTTTCTCTTAAAGCCCACTACTTACTCTTTTGTCTTTTGTACCTCCCTCCTCCTCTGGTTGTTTTGTGTCTTCTCTTTTCCAACAGCCTCCGCTCACTTTTTAAGGATTTTTTTTGTCACAAAGATCCAATCAGGAGATGCACACAAATCTGACAAACTTGACGCACAAATTAGTTTGTTAGTCATGGCAGAGAAAGACAAAGAAGGAGGGAAGCAGAGAAAGAGAGTGAGAGGTTGGGAGGCTTTGGCAGCTTGGATACAAAGCTGGTGTTGTTGGTCTCACTGGGTCTACTGGGAGAAGCTCGAGTTACCTCAGCAAACACTGTGTTTGTGTGAAAGCACCTGTAAACTCTTCATTTCCCTTCTTTCATTGAATTTCCTACTCTTCATTAGGTCTTATATGATTAAAAACAGGACAGAATTAAGTTTTTTACTGAACAAAGTTGCCTAGTTTTCCAGATTGCTATTAATTATTTATCCAATAATCCATATATTCTCTATATTTGATGCTCTGAGTCTTTTCCTTTGTGTGTTTATTTTTCTTACAAACTTCCCAGACATTTAGTCACCATCATCAGTTTGGATGACTGACTAACAGTTACTCACTGGAAAATTTATCACTTGAAAAGTTAAATCATCCATTGCCTCGCAAATTGTGAGGATTTCCTGCCTGTCTTTGTTCGTGTAACTGTAGGTGATTTGCTTTGGAATTTTGAGAAGTTGTTCATGAAAACAACGTGATTAAGGACATTATATGAGGCTCTGCAGAGATGTCATGATTATTGTCATTGTTTTTGACTTTATTTTAAAAGAAACAGTTAATCAAATAAAAGATAAGGTAAAGTAGAGCAGTAGATAACCAAATGGTACATGAACAATACATTCTGTATATTTCTCAGGCTCTCATATTACATTTTTCTCACAAAAGATATTTCTGTACAAAATTAGCAGTACATATTGATTTACTAATATAATTATTCTTACATGTGTGTGTTTTTGAGATCAGCATTTAAATACTTTTAGATCTTGTGGTCATTATGACAAAACACAAGTATCAAAATTCCCTCAAAAACAACAATTCATTGCAAAGACATAAAAAATTTACAAAACACCAATATGGATGACCTGATAAATGGTCACCGCCCTTTAATTTGCCATAATAAAGATGTAAATGAAACCAAAGGAAAGTGAGCAGGATATTTTAAAGCAGTTTATCTCACCCAAGAAATATAATGGTGGTCCAATAAATTGACCCCTACGCATTTAAGTAATTGATTTTACTCATTTTATCATAAAATAAACCTCAGATTCATTGTTCCTTTATCAGAAACCTGCCTGATAATTGCCTTCACCTGATCTAATTTAGACCTCGTGGGCTGCTCTTTGAAATCCAGAGTAGCAGATCAGAGTCTCCCCCTCACTCTCACATCACCTCCTCCTTCCCCCATCTAACCCCTCCCCCCTGACTCCCTTAGTATACCCAGGTGAGCCATGCAAGGGTGTGGCTCACAGAAAAATCCTTTAGCTACACCTCTCTTCCTCCCACTCCGTCGTTGTCCTCTTCTCACAGTGACAAAGGTTTGACTCTTGAACAAAGAAACACTCGCTTTTGGATTTTTCCTCTCAAGAAAACATCTAAACTTTGTCTTTTGGAGCCATGGGGGCATTACAGTGCATCAAATACCTGGTGTTTGTCTTCAACTTTCTCTTCTGGGTATGTAGAGTCACTTGTTATTTGTGGTTGATATATGAGACTCTGGGTCCGACAGCTGCTGTTTGAGGGGTTTGGTTGGTTCCTTTTTAGGTTAAAACAGGTTTCAGTGTTTGCTAGAGAGAACTGCTGAGTGAAAAATAAACTTTAAACTCTGTAAGTTTAGTGTGAAGTTTACTTTGTTGTGTTTAATTTGAGGCAGGAGGTTTAATCACTGAACTCAAGGCAACTTTAGTGAAGCTAAAAACTACTTTTTGGGAAGTTCTTCAGCCTTGGTTTATGGTGGTTTTTCAGGGTTACAAAATAGCTCGACTAGACAGTAATGTTCAACTGAATCAGTTATTTAATCCATGAATAAGATTCTCAAAATTTATCCATCGAGTAAGAACAAATGAAGAGTGAATTCACCTGTTGTGTGCTGGGGTGTAACCACATTGTGCCATCAGGAAACTTTATCTGTGGAAAAATGTCTGTGTGCTCTCACAAACAGTGCTTGGCATGGAAACGCTGTGTTTCTGTCTGCTGCAGTTACAACATATTAATCTGTGAACTTTTTACTTCAAGATTAAATGCTGGTACATTGCATTTGGTAGTCTCAGTCACAATTTTTAATTCTGTAAATTACAATAAATATAATTCACAAGTAAGTTATCAGTTAAGATGAATAAGGTCTGGCTGATCTTAGAACTAAAATAACTTATTAGATTATTTGATAATTTGCTTTTTTTTGGTTTGAACTGTTAATTTAAGACAAAACAATTGTCAGTTGCTGCTCAGTTTGATCAGATGAATTGAATTCTCATTACTTCTCCTTGTTTTAAGTAAACAACTGTAACCCACCCATGCCTACAGGTAAATACCGGCTGCTATTGGTAGCAAGTTCACCATATTTTTACATTCTTTCAAATTTAATAACCTTAATTGAACATTTTGTGAGTTAAGTTCATTTGGATGATATTTTAAATAAGAGATAAGGATAAATAGTGATACACACATGGTAACACTCCCTCCATCACACCAAACCTCCATCTTATACATAAAATTTTAGGTAAATTTGATTTAACTCTACATCACCGTTAACTCTGATGTTAATGTGTGTTTATATAAAGGGGAGAATAAAGTCCTCACTGATGCTTGGATTATCTGAGGACTACCTTAAAGAGCTGAGCCTTTTCTGCCAAATCTAAATGGCAAATGCGAGTTTCAAATGTCTGAAATACAAGTTGGACTGATGAAAGAGGCCCATGTGGTTTGCTGCAGGTTTCAGAGACACACCTTGCTGGCCTACATTTTAAATCACATAGGAATAACTGGAGCCGCTGGACCATTTTATTGAGTTTCTCAGTCCAGTTGGTTTCTGTCTGCTTCTCTTGAGGCTTTGACATCTATTGTTAAAAAAAAACAAAAAAAAACAGGTGAAATTGTTTAACAATGCTGAGGATGTTTGCCGCAGAAATTCACACATGTATGTCCACACTCCCTGCTGTGTCATTATTGTGATAACATGTTAAGTGTTAGTGTACACACACCGTTAGTCCAGCTTAATGACTGTTTTGCCGATTTGAGTCTGCAGTTTAAGCATCAGTGTGTAATGATGACACAGACGGCAATGGGAGGACAAATGAGATGACAACAGTTCATTCGGATGCTAATTTAATGTCTGAGCTGCTCTTACTGAGGCCGAGTCCACACAGGAGTGTTTGAAAACGGAGGTTTTTCCTCCTTCATATTAAGAAACCCACGCTACAGAACACTGTGATGTATCTATTTCCGTTTAAATGATATTGCAAAAACACAACTGAAACAGTATTGAGGAAGTCAAACTGACAGTCACTGATTTAACTCTGTTTTCCTGCAAATCCTTTGCAGTCTTGCAACAGCGTTAAACAGTGTTGAGGTCTGTAAAAGCTGCCTCTCACTGGTGTTTCGTTTCTTTCTCGTGGTTGCTTTTTTGCAGTGGTAATGGTACTGCAGAGTGCCTTCGTGGTAAATGAGAGCTAATGTGAACCTCAAGGGAAAAAGGGCTGTTTCATCCAGGATACTTAAGATGGCTCATTGCTGTCATACACAAACAACCCAGAATCCCCCGAGTGTGTTCACTGTACATTCACACCAACATCCATTAATCATTCATGACACTCCTGTTTTCCTGTTTCCCTTGTTTAGAGAGCATGATTAAAATAAAATAAACAGCTCAACTGGGTTTCCCATGGCTTTATAATCATCACGATCGTGGGTATTGATACTGTTAATACCTTTTTAATTCACTGATAAAGTTTACATTAGCTCAGACTTTGACAGCTGTGATCCTGAGTTTGGCCACAGTTTCAGCTCAAGGCTACGTTTGAAGGTTTTGACGGATGACGAGGTGTGACTGTGTAACCCTGCTCACTGTCACTATGATGAACAATGACAAATCCATCATGAGTTTAGTCACAGTTTATGCCATGAGGCGTTGTAATGACAGATTGATGGGTGTGGTGAACAACTTTTCTTTTGTTGTGTTTCCCAAAAGGCAGTTCTGTGTATCTGGATATTCAACTACAAACCCATTTAGCACAGTAGTTGCAAAAAGATGTTTTTTTATTGCAGATTTTAGGATTTCAAGAGTTTGCAGTAGCAAACATCCAGTAGCTTGTTTGTCACTGACTAGTATCCCAGTTGCGTAGTTATTTTTTTCCCCCTAACTGGGCTGCGGTGGGTGTGCGTTGTTGTCCTCTGATTCATTGTCAGCAGACTGTGGGAGAGAAGATCCTGAGGACATGTTTGGGCATAATGCTACAAGTTAGCTTAGATGCTTCATGTGTTAACTCTGTTTTCCTGTTGCACAACAACACGGACGTCAGCGCCGTGCAATGAAACATTATGGAGGTTATTTGGGTGGCAACAAAGAGTCGATGTAAACTTGTGTTTTGTGGTTGCTGAGGAGATACTGAGTCACTCTGGTTAGTTGTTACTGAGGGAAACACCATGGGAGACACACACACACACACACACTTACACACTGATGACTATCCTTTGTGTGCTCTCATGCTAACTTTGCATAACTTCATAACAAAGTGTTCATATTTTCCAGATAAAGATTCATGACTTCATCGGATGAAAAATTAAGTCACCTGCAGTCTTTATGTCATGAGTGACTCTGACAAATGAGGAAATGACAGAATAAAACTAAAACACCTTTAATGTAAAAGTGTGAATCCAAACATCCTCCATCATAGATTGAACTAGCTGTCTAGAAGAGCTGCTTGTTGATCAGGTTCTTCTGGGTGGGTGAGATGTTCAGGAGCATGTGTGAGGTTGTGTTAAGCAGCATGTCTGACTTCATTTTTTGGCTGTAGACTCTCTGTTGTAATCTGTGTAATCCCTCCTTGTATTTTTGCACCTCAACTAACCTGTTTTGAAGCCACACAGTCAGTGTAGCTCCAAGGGTTTGCAGTGTACGTTGGTTGCTTCATCACTTTGATAACTAGAGTGAAATATCTCGACAAATATTAGATTTTCTGTCATTAAGAGGATGAATCCAGTTGACTTTACCAATCCTCTAAATTTTCTTACAGGCTGACAAACGAACAGCAAATTTTCGTTTTCTTTTTTAAACTCTAATTTTACTTTTTACCTGAGCAGATTTTGGGGCCAGTAAGCTAGATTAATTTTCTGCCATGACTCCCTTGACAAGTTTTTGCACAGTGAACAAGGAAACACAGTGCACATCATAGATCTTTTTTGTCTCTCTCAGCATCCATACAAACAGCGTATGATCAGTTTGTAGTATTGATTTGGGGGAAAACTATTATACCTGTTAAACATCAACATAAAAGCATTCTCTTTGTGAGTATGCTAGCAGTAGCATTTTGGTCAAAGCACTGGAGTCCTTGAGCAAAGCCTACAGTTCAGTTTGGACCACTTTACATTCTGCAAGATATTTTTCTAATGCAACAGGAAATATCCACATTAACTTCATGTTAACAGGGCTGGATTTGATTTTATAAAGTAACAGCATCCTTTTTTGTTCTTGCACATTTAGCTGGCAGGTACTGCAGTGCTGGCTGTGGGCCTCTGGCTGCGTTTTGACTCCAGGACAGCAGGACTGTTTGAAGGAGAGGACTCGCCTACAGTCTTCTTCACTGGTAAGGCTCATCACATTACACAGCGGCCAAAAACAAAACATCAGCAATACCTGACACATTTTAACACAACTTGACCCAATAAAAGTAAAATCTATGCAATTAGGACTCAATGAACCACAGAGCTTTTTGTGTCAAACCGTCATTTAGAAGTTCTGACCAAAACCTTTAATGTTCTCTAACTTGATTTTTAATTTCAGGAACTCCTTTCAGCAATGTGGAAGCAGCAGTGTTGTTAGCTGTGCAGTGCGGCTTTGAAATGAGCATGTCTTGTCTCTAAAGGCCATACAGTACAGACAGGCAGTTCCCAAGAGGGATCATTAAAGTTTCATGTAATTCTCAGGTTCAAGAGTGTTATGAGAACAGCATGTCCGTCCATTAGTATGGATGTTATATGATCTAGTTGTTGCTGTGTGGGATTTCTGCTACTTACTGGTGTGGTTTCATCAAAAAGAACATATCCAATAAGAAACTTATTTTTTACATGGTCATGACTTCATATGAAGCACATTTGCACGTAGTTGATGTTTTTGCATGACAGGAGGAACAACAGTTCCTTCAAAACAAACACAGCCGCAAGATATAAACAAAAACTATAATCAACAAGCCTGCATTGCAAGTTACATCTCATTACATTCTTTGCACTTCAAGCCCAATAAAATGCATCTGCTTCAATTTAGTTTCTAACAAGTTATAAAATAACTAATAAAATAATAAATAATAAGAAATAATTGCTGCAGTTCTAGCTTTGAAAAGTCTTGACCTTTGGATGTCTTGTGGATACAGTGCAAAGTGTCTGTGTCTGAAAAGTTGTTAAAGTCAAAGATTTGTTCCCAGGTAAATCAGGAACTAGATTAGCAGTGTGACACAGATGCACTTTGCTTTGTTGCTTTGTGATTGCATTGTTGTGTCATGTGATGGTGATGTTGCTGCGTTATCAGGGACAGTGGTGCTACAACAGAGCGACCTGATTAGAGAAAAACAGGCCGTGGAGCAAACAGAGGGCAGCTGAGGCCAAAGTTAGCGCACAGCAAGGCGACTCCTCCAGCCTGACAGAGCCCCCGGAACATAGCTCTCATTCTTCCCCAGCTTACAGGGACGTCTTTGTTTCCGCACTTTTGTGTTCTCTGAGGAACTCAGAGAAAGACGGACTCGCTCCCTCCCTCTTCGCTTTGTGTTTCCCATCAAACTGATAAGTGAAGTGGGCCGTCAGGCGACAGAGGATTGTTTTGAAATGACAAACATCTTAATAACAGCTTGGTGGAAGGAGGAGCTGGAGGAGGGATGTGTGTGTGGCCACTGTAGCCGTGACATCAGTGCTGTGGTTACTCTTTCCTTACAGTCTTAATTTGTTGTGACTCATCATTATGAAAACCTCGTCAAAGAGGAACTGAGATGTGTGGTGTTTCTTTACAGTTGTTTAGAAAGTCACATGACAGTGTTTCCAGTGATATTTGTGGATTTATGATGAATGCAAATTAAGATGCATAAGAAGCAGATGAAGACAAATTGCAGGATAAATATACGTACAATGTATTTCAGCGGTGTATTGTTGTCTCATGTCTGCCTTGTTTCGTAGGTGTGTACATCCTGATTGCAGCAGGCGCTCTGATGATGATCGTGGGCTTTCTAGGATGCTGTGGAGCCATTAAAGAGTCGCCGTGCATGCTGGGACTGGTGAGTCTTATCATGCATTAACTTTTGTATTGTAAATTATTTTATATTCACAGCAGTCTGAACACATTGTAATACCTGCACTGCAGCTGTGAAAGCTTTGTATCATCCCGTGCTGAGGAAGTTGTCTCTTGTTGTCTTGTTTAGTTCTTCCTCTTCCTGCTCCTCATCTTCGCTGTGGAAGTAGCTGCTGGGATCTGGGGACTGTCCAACAAAGAAAAGGTACACAACACACACTGGGTTTGTTGTTGGTTGTCAAAGTCATCATTCGATTATCAGTAATTTAATTTGGTTTGCACGTGTGTTTTCTGTGTCTTCAGGTGGTGGAAGATGTTACAGAGTTCTATAAGCAGACCTACACCAACTACAAAGACACCAGACAGGAAGCACTGAAGGAGACACTGCGTCTCATCCACTTTGGAGTGAGGACACACACACACACAAACACAAACACACGCACCTAATCCCCTGTTTCTTATTTACCCCTGAGCTCTCTCTGCTCCTACTGCTTCCATTTTTCTAAAAACCCTGAACTTCACCTGGAACTGGAGTATTGTGGTCATCACAGTCGCATGTGAGGGTGGACCACCTGTTTGTTCGGCTCCTACTGAACATTTCAGTGTGGCCGTCTATTGGCTCTGATGCTTATTAGCCAAGCTAGAGGCAGATCAAATATTGGATTAACTGCAATTACTTTTATGCTATGTTTAGCATCAGGTTATCAGGTCAAACTTTGACTTGTTCGCTACTTTGATTAATTACCAAATACTTGCAAAGCCCATCACCTTCAGACGTACTAACTGTTTATAGTGCTAATTAGCAAATGTTAGCATGCTATCAAGCTAGGCTAAAATGGTGAGCATGATGCACATTTCATATTCTAAACACTAGCATGTTAGCATGTTGACGTTAGCACTTAGCTCAAAGCTCTTCTGTGCTGAAGTCTAGCTTCACAGGGCTGTTAGCATTGCTGTGGACTCTTGTTTTCTTCCACCTTTTCATGTTATCTAAGTTTGAAAGAGTTTAGCTGTGATGTGTGTTTGTAATGAAAAGTAATGAAAAGCACTTTAAAGCTTTTTTTTGTCCTTTTCACATTCAGCAAAAATCACAAGGCAACACAAATTAAAATGCATGTACTCGATATTTTTTCTTACTCTACTTAATTACTCCTAGAGTAGCTAAAGTTGCGGTGTTTTTGTCTCTTCGTCACAGCTGAACTGCTGCGGCCCCACAGGGACGGTGATCGACGCTGCCAAAGACATCTGCCCCAAGAAGGAGGGGCTGGAGGCCCTCATCACCACGGTAACAGACTGACCTCTGACTGACTTAAACAAGGTTAAAGGTCCCAGTGCAGAAACACAAACACTGAGTTCCTCTTAATGTACAAATATCAGTTATTTTTAGTTTTATCTGATTCAAACCTGCTTTTTAAACTTTAATTTTGAAATGAACATTGATACACTCCTGTTTAGAAAACATGACCATAGTAAAAGCTGTCACTGCGCTCTGTATTAAGCACAGTGTGTATAATAATGTCTCTCCTCTTTGCTCCTCTGTCAGAGTTGTCCAGCTGCCATCGACGAGGTTTTCAACAATAAACTGCACATCATCGGCGGCGTCGGCATCGGTATCGGTGTCATCATGGTGAGTCTCTGAAGGACAACAGAACTCTGCACAAAAAAAAAGACTCAAACCGAACCAAGGAAAAAGACTTCCTTTTTTTTAAAACCTGCTCTATCTTCAGTTACTTTGTCAGTCCATCTCAGATAAAACACATTCTGGTTCTGCTCTGATAACAAGAAACATGATATCCTGTTCGTTAATCTGATTTTCAAATCATTAAAAACAAAAAGATGATTAAGAATCAGATGATTATGATGTGAATCAGCTTTGGTTGGATGAAGGTGATTGAATACAATGATTGTTTGCTGAAACTTGTAACAGAACTGTAAAATGACACCTTGAATGATGACCGTTAGAGATGTGAAGTTTCATTTCCTTGTTTCTTTCTGGTGTTCGAATGTACAGTGCGGTTTGATAGTTTCCTTTAGTCTGAGTTTGATCAGGTTCAGTCAGGTTTTTTAAGGTTGCAGTCTGAGGACTCAAGTTATGAGTCACATTTTCTTAGAAAAATGACACGAAACGTTCTAGTACAGTAAGAATAAACCTGTTTACAATGTAAATCGGACAGACATATGAAAATGCTGTTTTGGATAATTGTCACTTTGTTTTTTATATTTTTAAAAGCCCACATCCAAAATCACAAGCAGACATCGCTTTATTTTAAGCTCTCACATACCAAAATGGTTGGTGACCTACTGTAATGTGCAAACAGTGAAATCCTCAAAACTCCATAATATTTACCAATGTTTCATTTTGGCTAACAGAAGCCTGAACAGCATCACTTTGACACTAAAGTGGTTTTAACCCTGTGTTTTGTTTTTCTCCACAGATCTTTGGGATGATCTTCAGCATGATGCTCTGCTGCGCCATCAAGAGATCCAGAGACTATGTTTGAATAACGAAAACACATGCAGCCACCCCTCCTCTATGTTTAACTTAATGTCTCTTTAGAGTTTGTATCATTTTAATAATCATAACAGCCATCCATTAGTTTGGATCCATACAGGATGGCCAAGTCGACCTATGAGTGTATGGAAGTTGTGCAACGATGCCTCTTTTTGTTGTTTTCTCACTCTGTTCAGTTTACTCCGTATGATCGAGTGGAGACCAAAGGGTCGTTTTTTTAGTCTGGTACCTGATTAATGTAATGAATTCACAAGTTTCTCTTCATCACAACACAACACAGAGCAGGTTAATCATCGGCAGGAATAGATATTGATGACTCTGCTGCCCTCTGGAGGATCTTCAGGATCACTGCAGTTGCCTGTTCCTCCTTTCGTCAGCTCATCACTGTCGGATAATCTTCAGTTCAGTTTGTTTAAAACGTGTAAAGTTTGCCTGTGGTTGTTTGAAATTAACAGGCTTTTTGCAGCTTACTGAATTTTACTGTGACTTACTATTTTTTTTTTTTAATTTTGCTCATTCCTGAAGTTAAACATT
>JAPZDY010000015.1:15534965-15546887 GCA_029783645.1 Ctenochaetus hawaiiensis | reverse complement strand
TTTTGCTCATTCCTGAAGTTAAACATTAAATGCTTTTGATTTTTTTTTTTTTTTTTTTTTTATATATATATATAAAAGAACAAGTTTGGAGTTTTATGCAAATATTTTGAAAAATGCAGTTTGACTTTGTCTTTAAAATGCCAAATAAATGAACTAATGAACACGGATTTGTGTTGAACTTTTGTCTTTTTAAGACTTTAGGCAGGCTGCTCTCAGGAGGCTTTGGCTGATGCATTTTGCTCTGGTTTAATTGTTTTCTGTGTAAAAAGTGAAAAGAAACCAAACCAGCAGGAAAACAGAACAAGTTCATCAACCCATCGACTGAGTCATGTCAGAATAAACAAAGTGAATGTCTGAAAACGCCCTAAGATCCATGATACAACCTTATACTCTAAAGTATCAAGTACTTTTGGAATAATAAGAGTTATAATGATAATTTTTAAGATTCAAATTCTACATCATCCATCAAAGTCTGAATGAAACTTCAGTCTCTGTTTCTTCTGTTTCCATTTTTAACATCTGCTTCTGAAAAACTTGCATCACCCAGTGAAAACAAAGCGAAGAGTCAGTCAGGATTCACAAGTATTTATTCCATAAAATAAATGAAATAAATTAAAAAAAAAAAAAAAGAAAAGAAACACATGGCTTTGACAATCCTAAAGTCGTGGCGAGGTTGGCTCCTTTGGTGGAAGGCGGGGCTTGTGTTCCCCCCCCCCCTTGGTTTTTCTTTAGCACAAAGCTCACTGTCAGTTAACACATCGCTCAGGTTACACAAAGCTTCAAAATGCAGGTCATGTGGACACAAAGATACAGCTGCAAAACGTGGAAACAAAGGCTACAGGAGGATTCAAGCTTTGGACGTCTGCACCCACTCCGGTTTGAAGTTTTAACACCCAGAAATCATGTCAGGTGACGTCACGTCTACCAGCAGGCCAGGAAGCAAAAGGGATTAAAGAAATAATATTTTCTGCTGTCAACAAACCCCAGAAAGAGGATGGATGTGTTCTACTGAGCACTGTGTGTTACAAAGCCTTGTTTATCGTGTCCCTCTGTGCTGTAAAGCTCCATTGTTGTTCATAAAGTATTAAAAACACATCAGCGATCCACACAGTTGCACCAGCTGACATGTTCCTTCATCACCATGAACACACACACTATAGTTTACTTTGTCTCGGTCACACACACGTCATCCTGCTGCTGGATGCCAAAATGGTGAAAAGAGCAACAAATGCTCTCTAGCTTTTGACATTTTTGGTTGTTTTGAGAAGATAAATGACCGTTTTTAAAAACTGAACTTCAGTCTTCAGTGGGAAACAGTGAGGTTTCAGCGTGGAGCTGCAGACAGACAGACACACATCTGGTCGTTTTGTTTTGTTTTTTAAAAAATTAACAGATATAAAACAGCAGAAAACTCCTCAAAAATGTAAGTTTGAGGAGTTTTCATTTAACAGATTGAATTCTCACATCCTGCGACCAAACCCGACAACCAGAATTAAATTTTGGCAAAGGCTGAGACTCTGCAGGGCCTTCGAGGAAATCAAACTCTGGCTTTTCATTTTTTCTTTTCTTTGCTTTCAAGTTGAGGTTCTCTCAACAGTTACAAACCAAATCTGTATTTACAGTGAGTGTGCAGAGCCAAATTATCCCAAAATAAGGATTATTATTCTCATTTTTGTTGTAAAAAACAAACTTGTAGCTACTCTGTGCTGCAGACGCTGAAAAAAAGCCCAGATCAGATTTATAAACGGCAGAATTATTAGTACAAAGTTTAGACGGCAGACACATCCGTGACGTAGAAACATGACATAAAGATCCGTTGTGCTTTGCAGCTTTAGTGTGAAGCCACGTGATTTGTTCCCATTCAGTTTCATTGGTGTTACAGCTGACCTGAGTGTGTGTTTGTGTGTACGTGTGTGTGTGTTTGTGTGTGTATATCCACATGTATGGCTTAGACAAACGTGTAAATCAACCAATACTTAGTGCAAGAACTGGCAGTTAGTCAGTGTGATCCAGCTTTTAAATGAGTTTTGAATATATATACATATATATATATATATATTAAAAAAAAATCCTCCCAGCAAGACTTGATTTGAAAAAATTCATTAAATCCAACCATGATAATCTGAAAAGAACAGAAACGAAGCAAAGAAACATACAAACTGTTGCATATATTTGCCACAGAACCCTGAAGCTGATGTGCTATTGCTGTGTTAGATTATTTGTACTACTGTCTACGGTACTGAAGGGGAGGGGAGGGTCCGACCCCCCCCTCCTCTGCTTCACTCAGTGTGTTTACATGCTCATAATCTGCATCCTGGTTAAAGGAAAAACCCACCATGTTAAAATCTGAACAGTTAAAAACAAAACTTGGCTCTGTAGTTTTTTCATGTGGGTCGATATTTTCCAGCAGCCACAAATACGGTTTGTTTAGCAGAAAAGTGTTTTGGGTTTTTTTTTTTTTTTAAGAAGTCTAAAAAAAAAAGGTTGTCAGTTCTGAAGTGAGTCAGTCAGATTCAAACAGTGAGAGGTCCAACAAAACACACATAGTGTTTGAAGAGTTCAGAGCTGTGGATGCGGTTTTTGGGGGAAGTGAACGCTGCGCACCACCTCCACCTCGTTCCTGAGCCACATGTTCAGAGAGGAGGAGGAAACATGACGTTCACACACGCAGCAACACACAGAGCTGAGCTAATTTTCAATCACCAAAAAAAATAAAAATACCACAAAAGTTATTAACTTTAAACATGTGAGCTGAGCTGTTTAACTCATCTATTTCAATCTCAGGCCGTAAACTTATCAATCGCACCCCTCCAGCTTCTGTTATTTCATCTCTTCTTCTTTGATCCAGTTCCTGTGATCCTACATGGTGATATTTTCTGAACCTAAACGCACCATCGACAGGCAGGCAGGCAGGCAGCAGATTTGGTGATTTACAGGTTGGAACATTTTTGATTGGCTGTAAAATCGTCATCACAAAACTTTGGAGGTTTTTGCATTAAATGAGACACAGTTTGTGTCTTGAATTTGAAGGCATGATTAGGATAATGAACGAAGTATCCCTGGAATGACTGAAAGCGACATTTTGCCCATTAGTTTATAGAAACAAACACTGTTAATCTGTATCTTAAGGGCAAAAAAAAAAAAAAAAAAAGAGTAAAAAACAAACAGAATTTAACATCACAGATCAGATGAGACCTTCAGTAACAGGATTAAAGGGCAGATTCTTCCCTTAACATTTGCTTCATCATAAGTGCTTATTGTGAAGAGTAAAACTGTAAATAAAGATTTTTTTATGTTCATGTAAACACACCTTCTTCAACTCAAAGTTCATCCTCCAGCTGTGTGTCTCCAGGAAGGTTTATGGCCTCTAACAGTACATCATGATTTCTATACTGTGATATCACATGTGTGTGTGTGTGTGCAGTGCTTTCTGTTTTCAGCACCAACAAGACAGTTTTCATTCCACCCGAATCATCATGATTCACTGGTTTTGGTCCGAGGATCTTCTGTTTGCTGCAGGTCAGATAGGAAATTCATTCAAGTTAGTATGTGAGGAGTTTTTTCGTTTCTGTAAGTTGGTCCGTCTGTTTCTCTGTGTAGTCCTCCCATGTGTGTTGTCGTCTGTCAAGGCCATGTCTTCCCTTCTTCCTCGTCCTCTTCCTGGTCCTTGTCTTCACTTGACCTCGTGGAAGTAGAGGTTGGCACATAGACACAGCAGCACGATGGACACCAGCATGTAGTAGATCAGATTCCTGAATTTAGGCTCCAGATCGCCCTGCCGGTACCAGAATATCTGAGAGGAAGAGACGTGAAAAAAAAGGCTCTTAGTTTTGTTTTTTTTCACATATTTTTCTGGAAAAAAAAATATTAAGACTACAAATTTTCTACAAACACTTGAAAATAACTTCCCACAGTAAATCTTAACATTTTGAAATGCTGCAAATTGTGTTAAAATGACCATGATTGTCTATTGAAATGACTAACCGCTTCACCAACTCTCTCATCTTACAGTCTTCAACAGATATTTTGCATGAAGCAACACACACACATCGTACTGGCACAAAAGTGCAAAATATTTTCAATCAGTAAAGGTAAGAGTAAGGTAGGTAAGAGTAAAAGAAGAGCAACTGTTGCAGTTTGTGGCTTTGTTTATTTTGAGTGGCATTTCTCTGGTGAAGACAGGAAAAAGGTTGTGGTTTCCTGTGTAGGAGTTTCCAATAAACAGCAGGAAATACAACCGACTGTGCCAACCCGCCTCTAGTTCTAATAGTTATTAGTTGGTGAGAAAAAATGTTGCAGAAACATCAGTTCATAGAAAAAAAGTCTGTACTGCATCTGCCAATCTAAAGCTCCTCTTTGCTTTCTGATAAACTATAATTCAGGTAAATCAGCTGTGGCATTGATCAGTTGTATAACAAACATGTCATTGTTGTTACCAGCACTATGGTGGATCCACAGGCTAACAGGATGCACACGGCAAAGAAGACATTAAGCGGTCGAGGAGGCAACGAGGGGAACACGAATGAACTGATAACAGTCACCTGGAAGACAAAACAGGACAAACGTCAACATTGAGACACTCACATATCAGTGATTCAGAAGCTTATTTGAATGTAAACTTGCTGTTTAACAATGTGAATGTCTGACAGCGCTTGCAGGGTGTCTGTGTGTGTGTTTTTGTGTGATTTACTACTGAAAGTCATAGTGACACTTTTCACTTTGGGGAAGCAAAAAGGTTTGAGTCATTGTTTTAACTGCGAAATCTCTTCTTCCTTTCAGCTTGGTGGCGAGAGTGAGAGGCTCAGATTTCTGATAGACTAGAAAAGTGATTTTCGACATAAAAAAAGGCCTGACATCAAGACGCTGTATGTACGGATTTCACGGAGCCTTTTGAAGGCCTTTTAATACTGAGTAATCAATGTTCTTAAACCATAACTGAGATGAATAACAAAATAAAACATCAGAAAATGAATTATAACAGGCTCCTTGATGTTTTAACGCAAATATGCTACGCAGTGTACTTCTAACACTTTGAATAAACCCAAAGCGACGACATGCAGCGTCAAAAATTCATGCAATGAACCATGTCGAAATAAGATGCTCAATATCATCATGGAAGACTTTTAATCGCTCTAAAATTAGAATTTTATAACCATTCTCAACTTAAAAAGGAGCCCGATGATCCCTGTCTAATGTTAATAATCTAAAAAAGACCCTAAACGCATTCCAAGTAGAAGCAGATAAATGTCTCTACATAGCTCAAATTATGGCGCAAATCTCTCAGTACTGGTTTGTGCCCTCGTGTGTCGTATGAATGAAATATTACACAAGTCTCTTTTTGTAAATTTAGTTAAGACAAAAGCTACAATTTCTAAAATATAAAATTCATTTAAGTCAAAATGAACAGATAAAAGGAGGAAACTAAAGAAAGAAGAGTTTTGTGTCGTATAACATCACAGTAAAATATGCAGGAGTCACACACATGATGGATTTATACCAGTGATGCTAAGAAAGATTTGTACTTACTAAAACAACCAAGGAAGTGAATCCCCCGACCACCAGGTTGATGATTCGATCCTGACAGAAAGACATTTTAACACGTCAGTTTAAACAAATTAAAATCAATATTGAATTAAAACGAATGATAAATGAGTCTCCACTTGCTGCCACTGAACAAAAATGGACCCAAAAGCATCTCTTATACTGGTGGGCCACCTCGCTCTGGTGACGTCATTTAAAACCACAATCTAGCAGTAATGACAGGCTGATGTGGTTGGAGCATTGAGCTCTCATGTTTCTTGACATGAAAGACATTTTCCCACTGTTCTGCTCTAAGATAGTAAAATTCATGCCGAAAAAAAAGGCTCATAATACATCATGACCAGCATCAAGCTGAGTCCTTGCACAAAACACACTCTCTCCAGGTTCCTACCCGTGCCGAGGTCTCCCCAAACAGAGGTCTGTTGTCCATGCCACTGGTGCCGTACGTCCTGGTGGCAAAGTCATCCATGGCCGGTTTAGGCAGACGCACACACACACACACACACACACACACACACACACACACACACTCTCAGCACGACCACTCGCCCCTCAGCAGCGCCGCCTCCTAGAGACCCCAGGACAGTTCTGCATGCTAGCAAGCTAGCTAGCTTCCCCCTGCCTCTCTGTGCACAGTGTCTGCGAAGCTGTCAGTGGCGACACACTGATGGAGACATTGTGGTCGGTGACTCTGCTGGCCAGGTGCGTCAGTTACTTTACCTGAAAATGGAAAAAAAAACACAGGTTATGACGGGAAATGCTTACCAGAGGGTGACTCACAATCAAATACAAAACCTCCTCCAGATTAACATCAAGGTTTCCCGCAACATCCTGCCTTTACTGTAAACCCATGAAACCATGTTTTATTATTTCTCCATTTAAAGCAGCACAGAGAACTAACCAATGCCAACATCGCAGTTTTTGACACAGTAAAAGCATAAAGACACATAGTTACTGTCTTTTTTACAAAGGAACAGTTTAACCAACAGAGGAACATGGTGGTTTTCTTTGTGTGGAAGTCAACAGCTGTTGATTAAAACACAACAGAAGACAGATTTATATTGTAACTTGTTCTGCCTCGCTTCCTCTTTTTTCAGGTGCGATAACAACCGCAAGTCAGTTCCATCTTTCCAAAAAGAAAAGTGATGACGGTGACAGCCGTTTAAAAAGAGGAAGCTGAAATCAAGACGCTCTGATTCAGCCACAAAGAAAAAGTCAATTTTTTTTAAATTATGGTTAATTCAGTGTTTGAACCTGTAATTTCTAAACCTCAACACCAACAAATACAGAGCTTTTTAGAGCTGGTAGAGCCTTCAAACCTCTGAAAATCGATCACACAGCAAGGTGTCTAAATCAATACTCAGTCATTTCAGTTTGGTTTTGTCCCAGTTTTCAATGTAAGAACGAACTTTGAAGCTCTTAAAACTACACTTAGATTTTTTCCTTCTGTAGAAGCGTTGGACAAATTTCACAAAAGATAATGTTGTGTTTAAAAAGCAAATCGTCCTTTACACCTGAACTTAGATCCAAGATGATTTAATTGTCTTTTAGGATAAAAACAGCAGGGGGTTTTTTTTGGTGGCACCCACATGCAGAAGATGTAAAGGTATTTTTTTTTCAGCCCTGAGTTTTTGTCTGCAGTCTTCCTCTCATGCTTCATGCAGCTCCAACAACCGCCACTAATTTATTAAGAACAGCAAGATTCTATGTAGCCTGACAAGCAAAACCCAGGGCATAGATTTAAAGAGGCATATCTAAGATGTGTTACTAAAGCTCCCCTGAAGATTTTCAGAGTTTCTTTGTGTGATTGCACTGTCACAAATGTTTCATATTACAGAAATGCAGCCAACAGTATAGACTCAGCTTGTTGTTACAAACAGACACATATTCCATATCAGTTTTCACAGCTGATTCAGACACTTCAAGCTCTAACAGAGACAACAGAACAGGACTATGTGGATAACAACACCTCCAGTAAATTTAAAACATACATTACATTTTCAAACCACCTCTTCACACAAGGCTTAATGACCAATTTCACAAAGACAGCAGCTGCGGTCGCTGCTTCCTTTCTGGGTCAGAAGGCAGCAGGAAAGGAAATCAAACCCTTGCAGAGCTTTCTCAGCAGAAAACACACAGTGGAAAACAAGAGCTTCATTATAAACTGGCATCAAACTGGCCTAAAGCTACATTCCTCAAAAGCCTTGTGATTCACTAGGCTCCTTAAAAAGAGACCCCACGACTTAACTGACCTAAGAAGAAAGATTTTTGGTCCATGTGTGGGCCGAGAGTACAAACCACAGAGTAATAACACCTTGATAAAACCTTGAGACTGTCTATAAACATCATTCAGTCATATATCAGTCAGTATTGAAGGCAGATAGAAAGGAAAATACATGCAGCCTAAGTGTTAACTCATTTAGACTCTATCTAAGGTTAGTGATGATGCCCGTTGTTAATGAGAAAATTATTTTATTGATTAGTAAAATAATCATCTAGTCAATAAAATGTCAAAACTCAAAGATATTGTACAACAGAATACAAACAAAACCAACAAATATCTGACCAAACAATCCGAAACCCAATTTTTTTATAAGACTATTTCCTGTCTGTTAACTTATTAATTAAACAACTAATCGTTTTTAGCTGTACAACTAATTCTGTTAGATAAATAACATGATCAAATTTGTAAATTAATCGAATCAAATGAAGAGTTAACATTACACAGTTCATGGAGTAAAATTAAAGATAATCTTATTGGTTTTGTAACCAAAATATTTATGGGTATAATTATATTAAACTTCCGATCTTCTTCACTTTAAAATACCATGTCGTCTCCAGTCAAAACATCATTAGCATTTTTTTTGTGTGTGAAATCTGCAGCCAAACACCTGAATGTCAACAACCAACATGACAATTAGCCAACTTTGACAGGCAACATTTCTGTGACAACTGACAAGACGTGACATGTCGCAAAACCACACAAATTGTCTCAATTTGTAAATATCTTACCTTGCTAGCAAAAGCTAAAGAAATAGCTACCTTTAACTTTACCTAAACAGCTTGTTAGCCGTGTAAGTTATTGACAGAGCTAAACGCTACCTTACTAACCATATGCTACCGTTTAAAGGGAATAAATAAGCCGAAAACTAACATCATATTTTGTTATCAATACCTTTAATGGTGAATAAAATGCTTCCTATGAACGATAACACTGAACCTAATGTTACTTTTACTACAGTAAGCTAACCTGAGCTTTTACGCACCCGTTACAAGGCCAACTCTAACGCAGGTTGACTTGCTAACGCAGCTAAGCTAACTAACCGGACAGCTCCTGAACTGCAAAAGACGAATCCACACATTTACAAGACCAACTAAACAATCTGATAAGCCGATATTTTTACTCTTTAAAGCCCCCGGTTTGCTGGCACACTTGACTTACTGTCTCGGGTGATGTCTCCACTGAAAACATAACTTCAGGAAAACCGAGCAGCAGGATCGAGTGTGAATTAAAGGGAATAAGCCCGGTAGCCTCAGTTCAAGCTGTTAAAGGCGAGTTCAATTACAGTTGAGCCGACCGCGACACGACTTGACGGGCAGGTTCATGACGCGCACGCAGCTCGCCAAACTTTATTCAAAAATTAAGCCATTTTAACAGCGGATTATAGTAGGCTGAAAACTGTGTGTCAAAATTCTCATGACTCACCAAAGACTTGTTTTTCAGCCTGCGTTTGTTAACATTTCAAAAGAAAATCAGGATAAGGATCTTTGGATGTTTATTTTATAAGAACAGCCTACCCTGTAACTTAGTCAGACTGTGCAACCCACTATTTACTAAGTGTTTTAGTTACTCAACAGCTGTTTCCAGGAATAAAAAAAGATCAAAATAAAACAAAAAAACTAGATTTGTTTCCTCTCACAAAAAGAAAAATAAGTTAAGCTTTAAAACACTTAGAAGAGTACATTAAATCGTCCCAGTTCTGAATGGAATTTGGTGTGAGGATCTGTACATTTCTCTTTGAACTGCACACAGTGGCATTAACAAGAACTGTTAACAACATTATATAAGTTCATATAATTATAAACAGCAGTTTTCTAAGAATTAAACAATGGCCAGATATATAATTAAAAGTAAAGGTGAAATCAATAAAAGTAACTTCATGTGGCCTTGAAAAGTAAGTAAAATGCAGTAAAGTGATGTAATTTCGCATTACTCACCTCTCTTCTTGTCTGAAGCTGTCGGTGGTGTGGTAGGGTGCAGTCACATCGGTTTGTAAATTTCTCTGTGCAGCATCAAAGGGTCTACTTTACTTCTAATTACAAGCTAACAAATCATAAAAATCTCATTCTCCAGGCATCTAAATAAAGCGATATGGCCTTGATCTGGGGAAAAAACCTCAGATCTGAGAGGCACACGTAATCTCACCCCTCATGTTAACATCACATGAGTAGAGTGTGACAAGCCCAGCAAAAGAAAACTTGGATTAAGTCACATTTTAAACAGGTCATGAATGTTTCAGTGAGTGAGCATGAAATCCTTCCTCATAAAATCCAGTAGCTTAAGTTAATTAAACAAAAGTTGAGCAAATGTAATCATGTAACTAAAATTGAGGATTATCTTAACTCTTGACTGTACGTCATAAAATGTATTTAGTATTATTAGAGCACCACACACATCTTAGCATCAGGCTAACATGACTTTTTTGTTGTAGCAGTTTCAAGACTGCTAAATAGTATTGCTGAAAAATCTCTTTTGTGCAGTATCTAAGCCTACAGTGAAATTCTGCCTTTATCTATCCTTTTCTCAAAGATCATGTAGCACAGAGGAAACCCCTGTGGATTTACCTATGTTCTACTAAACATAGTAGTATTTTTACAGCTTCACAAAATAAAAAGAAAAACCATAAGTGGCTATAAAGCAGATTAGAAACAATAAAGCCATGTCTGTTGGTAGTCAGATTATTTCACCATGGTTCCATAAATCCACAATTCACTTCAAAACCATGCAGGAATAATCATGCTCTGTCTTCAGAAACAAATTTAGTTACACATCTAATCTGTACAGTTAAAAATTCTTTATTGGAAACATAGATGCTATGTTTTTCATCACTGGGGTAACTCTCTTCCTACAGTGCATTGACAGGTCACTGAGTCCGCAACGCTTTAATATGTATACACTTTGACTTTGGGGACATCATTGTCCTGACATTCCCTTTTCCTGCTGTAGTAATAAAATGTGTCATCTCGACACTGGAGCTTCTTCACAAAGCCAGTCTCTGGCCATTTGTCAATCTAAAAGAGACATAAAAACAAAGATTATGTTTAGAACTGACTATACTATTTACCAATACAGTACATACTGGTATGTACCTTGTTTCAAAAAGTTAGAACACACTTCCTTTTGACATTAACTCAATTGAAAACAGCAGAGAACAACTTAATTGATTTATAATTACGTAGAAATCATTACTCAATATTTCCCAAGATTACAGATTCATATACTCTACATGGTAACAACAAAACATGTGAGTAGTGGCTAAAAAATAAGTAAACTCTTCCCACAGTGTCCCCTGTTCATCAACCTCACATTTTGTTCCCTTAACCCTCACTTTGACAAGATAAATCACACAATTAATCAGATTATTTACCAAGGCCCCATGTTTGACTTGTATGTACTCCAGTTCATCTCTGTAGCCCGCCTGCTGGAATCTGAACAAGTTTTCCACTTCTGCCGTCCATCCTTTGGCTCTGCTCATGGACTTTGGCTTGGAGTCGTTATCAGTAACAAAGGACATGGTGGTGAGGCTGAAAGAGGTCACGGAAAGGCATTGTTCCTAATCCTGTTTAACAGATCGGCTTGACATTGATTGATGATTGATTGACAATATGGACAAAATGCCTTAAATTATTTAAACTACATATATTAGGGATTAAAAGAAGTTAAACTGATTTGGCTTACAAAAAACACAAGCATGTTTCTGTTGTACCTTTCTGTAGCACGGTACTCATATTTAACCTGAAAAATAAATATTTTTGCTTCATTCTTTAGCCTATTTGAACATTTCCCTACCCTGATAATGTTCTTGCAAAGTCGGCATACAAACGCTTCATCAAGCAGCACTTTGTGGTAAATAAATGTGTTGTTTAAATGGAACTGACGTATTTGGAAACAAAAGATTGTAATGTTATGTGTTACAGGCTTGTCAGCCAGGTAACATTTTACAAAAATAAGCACCAAAGCACTGATAGCTCTATTGCAACACATGCTGAATTAAAGAATGTACTCTTAAAATGTATACGATCTTAAAAAATGACTATGTCTGCAAATGTAACGTTTATCAAAAGTTTGTTCCTTATGCGAGTTTCGTGTGTTTCGGGCTA
>JAPZDY010000015.1:15458831-15494688 GCA_029783645.1 Ctenochaetus hawaiiensis | reverse complement strand
ATTTAAAAAATATTTGCATAAGACAAAAATCCCACTTCAAGCTGATTAAATATTACATCTTATGTCAGTGATTATTGTTTTATTTATTCTCTCTCTCTGCAGACTTGTGGTGGTGCAGCTGAAGGCGACAGCTGCTCTGGTTCCCCCTGTGGTGGGTTGAGTTGTGTCGGTGAAGACGGAGCTCCTCACTGTGGCGGAGAAGGTTGTCAAGGCCTCGTCACAACTTCACAGTCTTCTCTCAAATCAGCCAAAGATCTGGACCAGGAGATCCTGGCAGCCATGCAGGAGGTGGACAAGCTCTCCAGGATGGTGAGTGAACATGGTGAATGTCTGTAAATGTAAAGTAATAAAAGATGGATCACTAAATATATTTTGGTTTCAGGTGTGGGAGGCCAACTCTCGCGCAAATGAAGCGAAGGCGAACGCTATGGAGGTGCTGATCAAATCCAACCGGAGCAAAGAGAGAGTGGAGCAGAGCAACGAGCAACTCCGCAACCTGATCAAGGAGATACGAGACCTGCTCACCAGTGAGTGCAACACAAACACAAACACTGCAAAGTCACTGCTTCTGTCCAGCTGGTTTTCAAGATTGACAGATGCAAAATATTCATATTTTTTGAATATTTTTATAAAGAATCTAAAACAAAAGGGCTGAAGGGCCCAAAGTGTGTCTTGTTGATCTCCATATTGTTTGAGAACTAAGAAACTTAGGGATAAAAATGATGAACTGTTTTGTTTCTGATAATCCAGATGACAAGGCAGATGTTTCAGTCATTGAGGCGGTGGCTAACGAGGTGTTGGCACTGGAGATGCCGACCTCGTCAGAAAAGCTGCAGGAGCTGACGAAGGAGATCAAGGAGAAGGTCGGCACTTTGACCAGCGTGGAGTCGATCCTCAGCCAGAGCGCCGAGGACATCCAGGCTGCAGAGGTGCTGCTGAAACAGGCCAAGGCTGCAAGGTGACGCATGCTCACGTTTTGATCATCAGAAAGGATGATGCAAACCTGCAGTGTGTAGCAGTGGTGTGTAAATAACCCTGTCGACAGACATGAATGAGATACTGCATGACAGCCGCACATCAACTCGTTTCCTCAGCTTGTCTCCACATGATTTATAAATAAAGTTATGCTACTATAAATAAAACAAAGCCACTTCAGATGTCTAACATTGACACTGTCTGCCCCTCAGCGAGCAGGCGTCGAACATGAAGGAGACGGCAGATGTAGTGAAAGCAGCACTGGACGAGTCTGAGCGCGCTCAGACTGTCGCCATGGACGCCATCCAGCTGGCCCAGAACAACACCAGGGGCACCCTGGACCTGCTGATTTCTGTGAGTGTGACCTCTGACCCCTGAGATTACAGAGCAGTAGTGTTACAGAAGTGGTTGTCATTAGAGTAAAAACCCTATCAGTCAGTAGATTTGGTTGTTTTATTGAAAATCAGACCTGTTTTAGTCTTTAATGAGATGGATCTCAACTGCAAGGATTAGAAATAAGTGTTAGTGGCCAATTTAATGGCCGACTGTTGTACAAAAAACCTCCAGGTCGAGTCGGAGACGGCCAAGTCGGAGCTGAATCTCAGTAACACCACAGGCCGCCTGGTTCAGCTGGAGAGGGAGGTCGGGCTGCTGAGACAAAACAACCTGGAGGTGAACCACCTGGCAGAGACGGCTGACTCCTTCGCTGAGCAGGCGAAGCAGGACGCAGAGGAGGCGCAGAAGGTCTCACACCCACTGTTCAGGGATCAATCTTCCTGCAGACTGATCGGAAAAACGCACAAAATGCTTTTATCTACTGTTGCCATAAGAGTAATACTTGTTTATCTGTGTGAAGGAGTTTGACCAGGAGGTGAAAGATAGATTCCAGGAGGCCGAGGACCTGGTGGAGGATAAAGGAGAGTCGGTGCTGCAGGCGAGGAGGAGAGCTGATGAAATGCAGCAGGAGGCCAAAGAGCTTCTGGCCCAGAGCAGCAGCAAGCTGCAGAAACTCGGAGGTATCATCAGAGATATTTGGTGTAATTTTTACATGCATTTTTTTTGTGTGATTTGTGCATTTCCTGATAACTTTATCTTATTTTTCATTAATGAAAGTTTGACATATTTAAACGATCAGAGTAGTGATCACACTGATTTTGCAACCTTCCAAATACTCAAACATCTAACAGGCAAAACAGGGTTACAGAGCTAAAACTGAGAATTAATGCAAGAAAAGTAAACTAAAGTGCTTCACAAAGAAGTTAAAAAATACAAGGAGAATAATAAAAAAAGAACGTAAGTTATAAAATCTCATCAGACACCTTAATTTTGATCAGCACACTTTGAACAGTGACGTCACTTCCTGTGTTTCTGTGATGTCAGAGTTGGAAAGGGGCTACGAGGCCAACCAGCGCATCCTGGAGGCCAAAGCTGCAGAGCTGGCCGAGCTGGAGCAAACGGTCCGCCAGCTTCTGGAGGAGATCAGCCACAAGGTGACGCTGTACAGCACCTGTCTGTGATGCTCACCTGGACATCACCTGGACGCTCCAGCACCTCAAACTCTTTACTGTTCTCACACAAACTGGCTGGGATTTTAAATGGTGCCAAATGTTTTTTTTAAGCATTACAAAAACTGCTCCCAGTGGATTCCCTGTGTATTTTATAGGTATTAGGACCAAACACTGTTATAACTTTGTCACCGTTTGTGCCAAAACTCTTAGTTGTTTGTGAGCCAACACTTAACAATATATTGGACAGCTGTGACGAGGAATTTTAACAATTGAAACAGGTTTTTAATCTGCCAGAGACGAATAAAGTATTGAATAGTATTTAAGCAACGAGTCCCAAAGGAAACCACTTAAAGCCAAAAGTGACCTCAGTGCTCGAAAACAAGAATGTGTAGAGAATAAAAAACAACTAAGCTTTATAAAATACTACTATCTGTGTATTTAAATGCGACTGAACATTTTTGATAGAAATATTAAAGTTCTATGCATAAATAATGAGCCCAAAGATATGAAAAATTATCTGGACCCAAAAACTTTTGTGAATGGTTGTGTGACTGCACATAAAAATTAAATATTACTTTGAAAGTTTACTCATTAAAGCATCCAGGTGGTCTTTTTTTTTAGTCAGGCGAATGATAAAGTGCCAGAAAACATTTGTTTTCACACAAATTACAAATTATGTCAGGTTTTAATCATGATTTCATGAAGTTACAGCTGCATTAATCAATATATTTTTCAATTCAATGACTAAATCATGAACGGGAGTCCAATTCTAAGAAAAAGTATCGTAGTTTATCATCTCTTTTGACCCTTTTTTTTGGTAACACTGGACATTGACTGTATGATAGAGCCTGAGCAGCTCTCGTAAGCTTTTCATATGCATCCAAAATCTCTATTAAACTTTGATCTTTGAATCTTATCTAATTTTCTGAGCTTCTTTCTAGCAACTCAAGACCAAAATCGCAGTTCAAAAAAAAAAAATTCCCACCAAGATCCTTCCAAATAACAATGCACCTCTCAATAGATGTGATTTGATGAAAACAAATGCAATACTGCCCCTCAGAGGCGGAGAACAGTAACTACAATAAATATGAGATTAAAAAAAGGGGGGTTTGTTTCAGGATTTTGATCAAACTGTTTAACTGTGCCTAATTTATAGATATAAAAAAGCTGTATTATAATAAGCTGCACAAAGATGAAAAAACTTACTTACAAGAACAGAGAAACATATTTTATTTCTAGTATTTGGCAACCAGAATATTTTTTCCTGTTAAAATAGAGCATCCTCCATGAAATAAAAATTAATTCAAGATCGATACAAAAGATGAAAAAACACAGGCTCATGTCATACAGTACTCACAACAGATGGACTCAAATGTCTTCAGCAGTTCATTAATTAGTTTTTCAAATGAACACCTGTAATGTGTCTGTACAGGTAGACAGTTTATTTTCTCGTGGTGCTCTAAGATCTCAATACAAACAAAGTCCACAGGACTGTTTCTAAACGTTCAGCTGAATCTGGAAAAGTTTCAAACGCTGGGATGTTACGTCTCTGTCGTTATGTGGCACTTTAAACTGCACGGCACAAGCAGCAGCAGCATGTGTGTAAATTCTTTCTTTATAACACAAACACGATGGTTACACAGATGTGGGGGTTTGAAAGGCAAAAGCTGACGGATATTTCTGACGTGTATCTGCAGAGGATCGGTATTTTTTTCATTTTCATGCCTCAAGTATTACAGTTTTTCAGTGATTTTTAGACTTTTACTCTTGAAACCAAAACCTGAACTAAAATCCAGTATTTACAACATCATTTGACAGTTGAAAGGCATTTTTAATCAAACTGTTTGATGGATATTAGCAGGTTGATAAGGCAGAGTGAGGGAGATTTAACAGACTGACAACACAGAAGCTGTTCAGGAAAATCCTCCCATCACACACTGGAATGACCTGTTTTCAGACATATACGGTGCAAAAATATATAGAGGTGGATGGAGAGGAAGCCTCAGATGTGACTCTTGAATCAAAATATCGACCACATTAATTGGTCGGACTAAAATAAACTTCACCAACTGCAGCTTTTTAGCTCCAAACCACAAAAAATACAACAAAACACTTTAGAAGTGTTTTTTTTTTGGTAACTCATTGGGGCAAAGAGTCACGACATACATGGGGTTCCTCTGTGTGTGTGAATGCACAAGCCTCCTCACTCTGTGGGTCTACTCCCTGCTGCGGGGGGGATGGGGTGGAGGAGCTCCTTCAACGGGAGCAGAGCTGGGAACGGAGAGCAGCTGGCCGGCATGCATGCGCTCGTTGACACGCAGCTGACAGCCGTCCTGCAGCATGCGTATAGCTATCCTGGCAATGTTGCGTGAATCGTCAAGTCCCGAGTGAGGACGGCCTTCATACTTGAGACCCAGCTTCTCCAACATGGTGCTCAGCTTCGTCTGCGTGCGAGGAACCTGGGGGAGGAGAACAGCTGTTTGGCCGCTTGCTGATGTTACATCATGGAACTAAATCTACATTAAGTAGGCTTGAATGTAATATTTGTCATTGGCAGCTCTATGACAATATGTAATCACAAAACTGGTAACTAAACTGAAGTATGGGCCAACAATCTAGACCACTTCCAAACCTTGTAAAAGTTTCCATATGACTTCCGTATGTTTATCCACTTCTTTGCAAAGGGAGGATATCTGATTCGACTAATCCGACACTGGATGTTGAGAAATTTGCTCATATCCCAGGCTCTGAAGATGTGAGACAAAATAGTGTCAGTAAGTAAAGGTTTCACAAAGAAAGAGGAGACACAAATTCAGTTTAAATTCTGCAGCCTTAGTGAAAGCAAACATACCCATCAGTTAGAATGGCATATTTGTACTTTGTCCCAAGCTCCCTCTCCTGAAGCCAAGCTACGACTCGCTGTAGGACTTCTGGAAATGGGTCTGCTTCATCAACCATTTTCTGTTCAACAAATCACCATTTCTGATCATATATATGTTATTCTAGTAGCAAAAAGGCACTTGGATAAGAATTTAGCTCAACCAACCTGTGTTATCCCTGTTAACTTCACACAAAAGTCTGAAAGCTGTGGGTTCAACTCTGGTTTGACATATTCCTGAAAGGAGTCCACCTGCGACAGAAATGATAAAAACATATTTGTAAACACAAAAAATCCTGCTGTAGGTTTAAAACTGAACAAAATAACAAAGTCAACTTACAATTTCTAAAGTGTGCGTGTTAATAAGAACCATGGGGAACTCAATGATTTCATGATGAAAGTCAGCAGGATTGTCCTCTTCACATGTTGCCTCAAAGTCGACCACACAGATGTAATCGTAGTAGGTGTCAGTGGGTCCTCCCTCTGCAGCAGACTGCATCAGCTTCTGTTTCTTATAGTGGCTCTTCAACCTCTTCTTCATCACATCCTTTACACCCCTTCATACAAAAAGAGAAATAAGGGTTTGGGAAACATGTTTACAAGGTTTTGAAGTTAAGGTGCTTTCAGGGGAGGTAGACATGGTAAGTTATGATTACCTAGTGTCAAGCTGCAGCTCTGCTAACTTCTTCCGTAGCTCCTCCTTGGACATGCGGTTGATGTGCCCATTAGCCACAGCAATCTCTTTGTACACCGGATGACTGAAATCACTGCTAGACTGGGAAGGGGAAACCTGAGGAGCAGCTTCTTCTGCAGGACAAATCCTGCTGCAAGGCTTTGCCTAAAGAGGATATTATGTCAGTCACTATGTGTCAAACAAACATTACAGACTATTAAGCAAGTTTTAGATCTGCTGCTTTGTTTATAGAGAAAGATACTGTCGGAGTAAAGTCCAAAAATATATCAGTTCTTAGTGACTGTGAAGGTAAGTGGGTCAAAAATGTCACATGATATATGAGCAACAGAAAACTCTATTCATTCATTCAACAAATAATAATGGTACCTTTACATACATGAGACTTTGCTTTAAGTCACTTGTTTATTCTGGCTGTACCTGAAAACATGAAATGCAGCTGTCTGTCTGCTCACACCAACCTGTTCATCTTCTCTTGTATTTGACATCTTCACGTTGACGTCCTTGGCATGAATGTTCTCCTTGTGCTCATCCATTTAAAGTAGAAGTGGCGTTAAATCCAGACGGTAGTGAGCAACGAAGCAATAGCTAAGTGAATTTATGTATTTAGTTCATGAAAATAAAGGTACTAACTAACGTCAGTTTGCTTATTAGCTACACTAGCTAACATTAGCTAACAGGGCTGCCAACATTCCTTTAAGACTTCTTCTTCACGCGTGTCTACTTTGAAGCTGCCAAGTACAACGCTAACTTGTTGAGTTGTTATTGTCTGTGTCAAAATTAAAAACTAATAATATCAATTTGTATCGATAACAGCTCGATCTTAGTCCCAGTGGCTCCGCAGCTGCATTAAACTTTTTTTTTAAGGTGGACAGTTATGACGACTTCCGCTTTGCGCCAAAACAAAAAACGACTCACTGCTGCCATCCTGCGGTGTGGATGACACGAAACCCGAGCTGGACCGTAGACTCTATTATAAAAAGAGCTGGACGCAGTCATTTTTAATATACTGTTTTTTCGTAGTCTTTTTAAAAAGACATAAAATTGAAACATATCAACTGTAATTTATTAATTAAATAATACAAGAGCGTCATATTTAAACCTGTAGATTATCTAATCTCGTTTGATTTATTTATATTAATATGTTTATATTAATTATTTATTCATAGATCTATTGGACTCCTAGATAAAGGATAAAAGATATTTTACTTTTTCATGTATTTACAGTGCTAAAATAAGACATATAGCATGATTAATATATTGTGTTAATGTGATGGATGGAAGATTTAAAAAAGTAGCCTTTTAATACGAATTCTTTATTTGGATACAATATGTGTGATATCCAAATGGTTTCTACAAAAGTTAAGATTTTTCCTTTTTGATCAATGTCTTTAAACATCAGGGTTTCTTTTGTTGGTCTATCTACTTTCACAAAAAATGTATTTACATAGGAAAATGATATAAAGTAACATTTGAATTAATCCATTTGATGTTATTTTGAGGCACTGCTCATATTTGACGCTAGATGGCAGTGTCCTCCATGTTTTATTCTGTGCCTTGAAAGCTTTGGATATTCTGGATTTGCTCTAGCAAATGTACTGAACTTACTCAGGTGTGTAAAGCATAAAATGAGAGGTTGGGCCCTGCCTTTTTGAGGAAAATGAACTCTGGCAGAAACAGAGCAGTGTTCAGGTCAAAGAGCGAGAGGAGCGAAAGAGAGCAAAACGCTGTCTGAATAATGAATCTGTAGCCAGAAAAACCGGGTTAAAGATTTATGATCCACAAAACAGCTGGAACATGAAATTGCTAGTGTTTCTGTGGGCCATAAAACACCGGCATATCGATCAGTGTTCCTGAAATGTTTTTCAGCAGGAGAGTGCTAGTTATGTTTTGATGTTTGGCTCTCAAATCAAATCTAAGTGCCTCTCTAGATGGAGATAAATAAAAACCACTTGACATTTATTTCAAGATTCATCTGTGGGCTGAGTTCATTTCCTACCAATCATCTGTCATCGCTGCGCTTCTCCCCATGGTGTGACAAGCACTCAGATCGTCCAAATACTTCAATAAGAGAACTAAATTTAAAATTTGACTGAAGTACAAAATTGTCAGACGCAAAATACAGTTTAAGCACTCAAGTAAAAGTCCTTAATAAAGAATGGGCAGTTTTAGATTATTCCTGTTCACTGCACAACAATATATTGACACATTATCCCCCAAAACATAACAATGTGCAATGTCATTTTTTTTTACAGATTCTACAAATAAGATATAAAAATTAGTTAGTTATCAACTGTATGAACTTTAAAGGCATCACTTCATAGAGTCTGCTGGCTGCTTATGCTAACCGATTAGCTGTTTTTGCTAAGCATCCCCTGACTTCTAATGTGCTAACAGACTTCATGTTATCAGCTACATATTTTTTATTTAACAATTTCTCTAATGAGCTAAAATATAATATGACAATGTATGAAATTAAAGAACTTCTGGTGGCCTAACTAACTATTTTGTCCATCAAATGCAAGTATAGGATAAGCAAAATTATTAATTATATTTCATTCTAAACACCAAAAGTGTTAAAAGTTTAATCATTTTAAGTCCTATGTGCATTTAGACCAAAAATCTAGTATATGTCGTCTTGATGGGGACATTATAACAGCATATATAACAAACATAAACATAGCAAAGTAGTAATGAAGTCGTGAAAACTATGAATTAAGTAAACAGTGAAATAGTGAAGATACAGTTGTTTTTTCTGTACACTGTTCAGCTGTCGGGTGTTTGTAAAAGTCATTTACACCCAGTTTATGTATGAATTCCTTATGATGCTGGCAGAGAGGTTTGATCCCTGTTCTTTCATCACACAGCCTGTTTGATGGATGATCTATTATAGATAAGATGTTAGAACCACAGACCAACAGAAAACAGAAAACGAGGAACAATCTTAGAAAAACAGAGATTTATTTTCTCACTGGAAAAAAAAAAACAAGGTTATGGAAACCCATAACCAGAGAGTAATGCACATAGAGGAGCCAGAAATGTGAAAATATACATTATGGAGTACAAATACAGCTTTGGAGAGGAGAAGCACGTCTCTCCTGATAGGCAGAATTTGGAAAAACATCAACATTGATGGTAAGAAAACAAACAAAACAAATAAAATCATCATTTTAGTGTTAGCTATAAAGGCTGAGGTGCCTTGAAATAAAAATACCTATTTGGCTTCTGAAGGGACGCAAACAGAAGTTACACAGTAGAAGAAATAAGCTGCATTGAAAAGGCATCAGTCCCATTTCGTTTCCCTCATCATCACAGTGATTCAGGGTTGGGGAGCATTGAGCTACATTGTTCTGCTTCCTCTGTCCAATCTGTAATGCTGCATTCATGTCCCAGGGGAAAAAACAGACCTTTTGATGTGGATTTTAGCACATCAGGTTATAGTCTAACATGAGAAACGCTGCTTGGGAACAGAATGATGGACCTGTCTTTGTATTTCAGTCCAAGAGCAGACGTACTTATTTCAAGTAACCAAAAAGCAACAATCTTCATCCTGCAAGTCATTAAAATTCACAAGTATGAAAATCTGACGGCAGGGCAGAACTTTCTGTGCTAGTTTCAGACATCATCTCAAATGAGTCACTCACCAGCTGTGCGAAAGAGTCAAGTGTGAAAAGGCTGAAAGGAATTATTATGAGTAATTTAAAATGTAGTGGCGGTAATCACCCACAGCCTCTCACACAAGTTTCAACAGGTAGGAATCTTTGAACTTTCTGAACATCACTGCTGTTATTTCCAGCAGATATGAACGCAGCATGACTTTAAAGGCTTCAAACAAAAGTGTATTTGTTCTGTTCACCTCCTGAAAAGGCATTTTAATTAAATGGGGACTCTCACATTTAGAGCTTTTTTTTCTCTAATTGCCCGGACCTTCCTCACAGTTTACATTGCTAGCTGATGGATGCTAAAGCTGCAGTCTTTGGAACCAAGTAAAGCGCATCAACTCACAGACCGAATCTTTTTTTTTCTCAAATGGCTCTGAGAAGCAACTAGAAAAAATAAAAAAAAACTAGTTTTCACACCAAGAAAACTCCTAAAGCATCAAATTAACAAAACAAGAGGCAATTTTGTAGTTTCCTTTGAAGGAATAGCCTGACATTTTAAAAAATATATGCTTGTGAGCTTCTGAGACTTAGGTGAGAAGATTTAAACCATCCTCATGTCTACAAGGTAAATATGAGACCAGTGTTCAGTTAGCTTAGCTTAGCTTAGCTTAGCTCAAAGACTGGAGTTGAAGGGGAACAGCTAGCCTGACTCTGTCTGACTAAACACTGTGGTTTTACAAGGAGTTTTATGACAGACTGCTAATGCTTCTGTCTGAGAAATATTCCCATAACTCCCATAAAAAGCACAAATTATCTTTGTTACAATATGATTTCTGCATTGATGAAACTATATTTTTTTAATATGTCTACACAGGGAGATTTGCAGAGGCTGGTAAAACCAGACAAGCTGTTTCCTCCTGTTTTCAGCCTTTATGCTATGCTAAGGTAAGCTAACTGTCCCAACTGTGTCATTGTATTCGGCACACAGACATGAATGACAATCTTCTAACTTAACTCTCAACAAGAAAGAGGATATTTCCACAAAATGTGAAACAGTTTCTGTAAAAAAAACAAAACAAAACACAGTGCTGTCACACACAAGCAGGCGTACAGTACATGAACAAACACACCCACAGTTTAAAAAAAAAACAGCTTCAAAAATGTCCTTTTGAATGAGACACGGACGAGAAAAACGACACATAAATACAGAAACAGTTAAATACAGACACACGGTTACGGATCAACCTTCAGGTGGATGTGATGTGTCTTTGTGTTGTCACAGCTGGCTGGTGTACAAGAAGGCGTACTGTGCAGGTTCAAGACTGATCCACTGGCCACATACAGCCAGTGAGTGTGAGGTGGCGCTATAACAGATACACTACCCTTTAAGGGCAGGAAATAGTAATAATAATAACTGTATTTCCACACCCAACAAAAGCCCCTCCCTCTATGTTTTGACTTTAGAGTCTATTGTTGGTGCGACCAGGATCTTCTGATAACCGGATGAAAGCAGGAAGGGGAATTCAAAATCCAATAACACGGCTGTCATCTGGTCTTTTCCGGCTGATTCATCTCTTAATGGTCTGACACTTTGGACTGTAGTGATACCGTCATGGCAGCGTTGTGCCATGTTTATATGTTTTCCTCTCCAGCATTGCAGACAACATGTTGCGGAAGTTTGTCACAGTTGTTATAATTCATATCAGCTGTGTGTTACTGTGGAGCTTCACTCTGGCAAAGGCTTCCTGAATTTGTGCGGACCCCATTTTAGACATGCAGAGCCATAAATCAAGTCACCTTCGAGCCTAAAATTACTAGGGAGGGGGGGGACTAGGGCTGGTGTAAGGCTACATGTAAACTCCTCCCCACTTTCTCTGTTGCCATGACGACACCTGGATCCAGGGTCCAAAGTTTCCTCTGCTCAATTGTACTTGCAGATCAGTGCGGGAGGACCAGTCGCTCCAGAGCGCACTGTAAGTGTTCCCAGTTCTTCCACAGCAGCGCCAACACAGACACACCCACGCACGTGAGCGCCAGGTGGAGGCGGCTTCGCAGCAGTGGGGCGGTGAACTTGGCCGCCGTGGAGACGCACACCAAGATCACGGTGACGATCGCCAGCATGATGTTGATGCATTTCCCCAGCAGCACCTTGGCGTCTGTGTTTTCCAGCTGGACTGTCTGTTGCTGCTGCTGCTGCAGCTCGAGCTTGGACACACGAGTCTGGCACGACTCCAGGACCTCCTGCACACACACACACACACACACATGGTTAAGATCAGGGAGATACTGGAGCGCAATGACTCGTGGGAAGGGCAGTAAAACTGGATTAGATATGTTGTTGACATTAACCACGTCAGAAGTGAACAGGACTTGAGCGCCACATTAGAAATGAATGGGAGATGTGGGAGGCATCTCGGCGGCACCGGTGTGTTCTGAAACGGTGACAACATCAGTCCTGAGATATTGCAACGATCTAACAGTTAATTAACTTCAGCTGCAGACGACAGTAGGATTTCACTTCTTCAGCTTCAGCTGCTGTTAATATTAATTTCAAGCTCTGCGGTTGGATAAATGTTACAGAAAAGGACCTTAGGATTCATGGTTAACATATTAAATTATGTACAAAGAGCCAAAGAACCTAAAAATTGATCTTTACTACCACTGTTTATGGTGGAAATCCTTATATTTTGCATCTGGATCAAAGGATGTCTGAAGCAGCTTCTAACACCAGGTAACTATTTACTTTACAATAAAATGAAACAGAAACCCAACAAATTGTCAGATTTAAGCACAAGCCAACTGCATTTTCTTTTCATTTTGCTCGACAAATTACGTAAACAATGATAGAGTTCAAAAATTCAAAAGTTAAATTAATCATTTCGGTATCAGAATTAAGTGTCTGTATCGTCTAACTTTAAAGAGACGATAACCAGCACTGCACTTAAATAAATGCACATTAAATGCTAAACATGAGCCTGTGGTGTTTATATAACTGCTATTTAAAGGCCCAGTTGTGTGTGTTTGTGTGTGTGTGTGTGTGTGTGTGTGTATACAAAACACACATCACCTGTATGTCCCTGGCTCTCTCGTAGGCCTGGTAGGCCACCTTCTCCTCAATACTGGCCAGTTCCTGCTTCAAATTACTGGTCTCATGCTGGTGCAGCTCCGTCAGGTCATTTAACTGGTCCTCCAACCGCTCATACCTGACAGACAAACACACACACACACACATATATACAGACATGAAGAGAAGGTGGAGGCAGAGAGCCAAGGAGAGAGAGAGGGAAAACAATGCATAATTGAGCGTGTGTGTGGGCGAGTAATAGTACAGCAGTTTATCTGGTACTTTAAGCTGCTGAAAACATTTGCCCTTGGTTGACTTAGCAACTGTCTGGGGGTTTGTGTGTGAGCTCTGCTATCTATTTTTAGTTGACAAAAGCTTATAATAATGGCCCCTCTAAAACTGTCAAAAGCTCTTTTAAGTCCAACAGCAGATGTAGCATCAAAGTTAACCCAGCTGGAAGTGTTACAGCAGGATTATCAGACTGTTTAAGTCTCCACACATGTGCGGCAGGAGTTTGATTATTTGTTGCTGTCGATGTTTGTTTTGGTGTGTCGGTTTCTGCCGGTGCTGACCTGTATCTCTCCTCCTGCATCATCTGAGTGAAGTAGTTGTAGTCACGTTTGAACTGTGTGTTCAGGGTCTCCATGTCCTCCGCCAGCTGCGACTGAGCCTCCCTGATCTCTCGCACTATATCCAGCACCTCCCCGAGCCGCCCGCTGGAGTCCGACCTCCCCGGACCTCCGGACCCCACCCCCGAGCCCCCGGCTGGGTTCCCGTTTGAGTCAGCGGACGCAGACGTCCCCGTTGAGCACTCGTCGTCGCTCTGGTACTTGGTCGTCTTGGCTACCGTGGTGGCGCTGCCGCTCAGACCCCTCGCGCCGCCCTCCGCCTGCAGCCCCGACCCCGTCTCCATGGAGCTCTTGAGGTGGGCGATGTTGTCGGCGCTGCCAAACTTGTTCCTGATGAGGTTGGCAAACTCACGGGACTTGTTGAAGAAGAAAGGCGGCGAGAGCGACACACCAGGTCCGATGGTTTTCACTTTGTCCAGCGTCGGGTGTCGTCCGGTGGCGCTGACGTCCCGCAGGCTGCCCTCCTTGCTGTGAGTCCCAGACTCCTTGTTGCTGCCGTCCTTTTGGCCGCTCTTCCCGTTGGTCTCGCTGTCCTTCATGCGGCGGTGGTACTGCTCCAGCTTCCTCTGCAGCCGGGCGATGGAGTGCGCCGACTTCTGGTTCTTCTTTTCAAAGACCTGACGTATTCGTCCGACCTGCTGCTTGTCGGCGTTGTTCACCAGCTTCAGGTACTCGGCAACATTCTGGTCCCGAGCCGTCTGCTCCACCTTTATCTGCTCCGTCACCTGAAAGGAGAATGAAAAAATGAAATGCTAAACTTGTAAACCTGAAACTCATTAAGTAATTTGTTAATAATCTGCTTTAAATGCTTTAAAAAATTAGATTAAAAACACTGAATCAAGGGAAAGTGATCCAACTGAAATTACACTGATCCTTAATCCTCTTATGATTATAATAATTCCACTCTGAGAAACCATTTGTAGTGAAATGTGATTCAACAGGGACTTAAATGAAAATGAATTTGAAAAAAAGAATAGCCTATAATTTCTTATCAATTAGACAATTTAATTTAGCAGTTTTTAATTTTCGTCTTTGAAATTTGGAAGGAAAGTGGCTCATTACTCAAGCACCACCAAACTGAGTGTTGAGGGTTTTGATTTAATTTAGTCTTTTTCCTCTTGTGTGATGTTTGCTCAGAGGGTCACATGACGCTTTGTCAGGAGGTAACTGATGTTTCCTCTGACCTTGAGGATCTTCTGCTGCAGGCTGTCGATACCCAGAGCTCCTTTGGTGAAATCCAGGCCAACTCCATTATCGCCGACACTGTCCACAACATCCAGGTTGGACTCGGAGCCGCCGCGACGGATGGGCACCGGGATGCTGAGGATGTTGACATCACCGCTGCGCTCCGCCTGCAAGCACACAAAACAAAATGATTAATATAAAAAAGAAAACACAAAATAAATTTGAAAAAACAGCAAAAAATAAAATTAAAATCAGATCTTCCTAGAACCCAAGATTCCAACAGAGCACCAAAATCTTCAGTTCCCAGTGATACATGTAAGAAATCCTCTCATGTAAAAACCTCAAATTACATGCTGTTGGCATTTTTCTAACTGTTGTTGCATGAAAAATGACTGTAATGAAGAATTAACTGATAAAAACTGTGCAATTAATCTCTGCTCAGTGACTATCTGAGTCAGTTCCACATGACGTTAATAATTTTTGAAGATAACAACCGTCAACACACTGTTATTCATATATAACTCAGTTTTTGGGGAATAGTATTTAAGAGGTACAACATCATAAAACGCCTCTTTGAACAACTTCAGAGAGAAACTTAAAGCTTATTCGAATCACAGTAAGAGGTAAATTGCTCTTAAGAACCAAAAAGGAATTAAATATACATATGTTGCAGCCCAAAAAGTGTTAAAAACAGACTAAAATCCTGCTGCTTAATCTTGTGCCACCAATATAAAACACCTGGTGTGTTAAGGTGGAAAAACTCTCAGTAAATACACACAAACATGTTGCAAAGAAAGACAAAAAATAAGAGCAGAGCTACAAAGAAAAACAAAGGGGTCCAGAGAGTACTGAGTGCACAGTCTTGAGAGGACTCTTGTGTTTTGACTGGAGGGAAAAAACAGGAAAAAAAAAAAAAAAGGGCAGCTGACGAGACAGTAAATTTGTCGTACGACTGCACAGTGGTCAGTTAGTGGATCAGTGCGAAGCCCAGGGCTCCAAGCTAACATCCCCCCCACCGCCTCGCTCGCGCTCTGAAGATCCACTCTCGGTATTGACAAAAGCAGACGATTATGTAAGGCAACCTAAAATATTAGTATGTGGTAACTCTTGTTGCCACGGCAGCAAAGCGCACACTGACAGACTAAGCTTTAAAAACACACACACACGAGCAAAGTGCTGACGTACCCCGAAGCTGGTTTATTTTTTATTCCTTATTTTTTGCCTTTTTTCTTGCACACAGATGAGCAGAATTGCATGACACTTAAATTGTGTCCTGTGGCTTTTTTCGGCCGTCCAGACTGTGATGCATCCAGCAGAGTCAGCGATCAGCCCTCACAGTGAAAAACAGTCCTACAACAAACTGTTTGTAACTTGGCTTCTTTTTTTTTTTTTTTTTTATTTCCTACAAACTGAGAGTCATTCATGTGAATTGTTCGTTCTGATTTACACTTCTCTTCACATCTTTTGCCACACACTGACACTGACAGATTATCACTCATCGGTTCAAACAGACGGCCAGAAAAAAAAACAAAAAAAACAGGCAGAACAAACCTGTGTTGGAAATAACACTGATACAAGCAACACTCGTTAAAAATGTGAAACATTTGCTGTTTATCACTTCACACATGGATGTTTTTTTTTGGTTGTTGACTGCTGGACAAACCAATGAGGCAGTTTTCACACTCTGGTAGCCTGTGATGAGATTTTAACAATTTATAGCCACGAGCACGAGGCCGTTAACCCTTAAATGTCCAGCCTCTGACATCATGTACTCTGACTTGCATTGTGCTGTGATTATATTTACAAAGGAGATTTTCTTTAAAAAGAAATACTGAGTTCATGAGTTCGAAGTATCCCAAAGTAATCCAATCCCCTCAAAAATTAACCTGTCAGCACAAAGTCTGTAACATTTTCAACATTTTTAAATTTCTTTCATATTTAATCTCCCTTTTTTTTAATTCTGTAGATTCTGTCTCCTTACATCTTGATCAAAATGTTATTTCAGACGGAGTAATTCTCCCTTTTTTTGATTTTTTTGTGCCTGCAGCAAAGAAAAAAGGATTTTGTGTAAAGACACAGATTAAAGCAGAACTCATCCGAGGCTGTTTGGAGGTCTCGGGTCGTAAAAGTGTAAGTCTGATGAATCTGATAATATCTTCAAGTTTAAAAATGAAATAAATCTGAAGGAGTTTAAAAGAAAGTGAGCTGGGCAGAGCTCTTTAGTCGGCTCCTCATCTCTGCATGAGGGTACCAGCTTAAGGCTACAATATTAGCGTTAGCAAAACAAAACCCAAATCTCCAACAAAACTGTCAGCTGTCAAGCTGTTTCATGGGTAATGCAGGCAGTTTTGACAGGGAAGAATAATGTGTGGCAATAAGAAAAAACACCTCTGGTTCTACTGCATCAATTTCAATTTCACTTTAAAACTACGGGAACAAGATAAGAAATAAAAGGAGTAAAAACCCAACCTAAATAAGTTTGTATCTGCCCCTTTAGGTCAATTCAAACTCCTTAATTCGCAAAAACAAGATCATAATCTTTGGCATAAATACATTTTCTACATGTTGATATTAATGAGACTTCACAGTGCTAACGTCAGAGGTACATGTTTCCTTCTGCTGGAAAAGTGGTTGGTGAAAGGTTAATCGGAGAAATAATCAGCAGATAATTTCATAATCAAAACTGATGAAGTCATTATCAACCTCAGCCCGAGTTATTAAAGAGCCTCTGATGATTAGTTCATGATCACACTGCGATTTCAGCACAATGAACAAGATGCAGCACATCAACTTCCTGTTGCAGCGAACAACAAACATCCTGCAAAAAAAACAACACAACCTTGATTTTAATTGGACTGATTCCAAGGTTGTGTGTTGGTAAAAAAACATTTGTTAACAGATCACGCTTTCATTTGCACAAACCCACATTTTTTGCCTCTCTCTCCTTTGCTTCCTCACACACACACACACACACAAACAGCCTGATCATAAATCAGCTGGAGCTGCAGGAAACTCGAGTGTATAAACACACGGCAGGCAGAGCCTCATACTCAACAGTCCACACACGTATTGAACATCCACTGGAAAGTGGGTCTGAGGGTAAAGTGGGGGAAATTATTAACATGTGAGCACACAGAGGCGCCATATGTCTCTGAGGACACACGTGTCCCCGCAGATATCTGACCACTACTCGTCCTATGACCCTCATTTGCACCGAGGCCATTTAGATTATCATACAGATGGGCGGACACGCAGCCAAAACACACAAACAACACAGCCGAGCTTATTTTTCCATTTGGAAATATGAAGGAGATATTTAGACATTCATTTGTTTCAAACTAGGCGATTCTATTCAACTCTTGGAAATAAAAAATGCATGAATGGATGTGAATGAAGAACTTGTTTCTCTCAAAACTGAAACAAGGTCTTCAGTCATACTCCTTGGAGGAAACAACTAGTTGTAAAAACTTGCTGTAAAAATGCTCTAAAAGAATCTTTTTCAGAGCAAACGATCCACAAGTGGCAAAGCTAACAAAAACATTTAAAGCTGTTGGTCGATTTACAAAACATCTGCACAGAAAAAGCTATTTCACTATTTCACAACATTTCACTAAAAACCACAAATGTGAACCTCATGGTGGCACAACTGGGAAAAGTCAGGGGAAACTAAGTCGATAAGATACAATACAGATCCTGTAAATTGTGAATTTTTGTACAAATATCCTTGTAGATGTTGGGATATTTCAGTCTGAACCAAAGTGATTCACCGACTGACCAACAAAACCTGAAATAACTCAGGAGGAAACTAAAAAACCTACTGATTCACTGGAGATAAAAATAATTACGCTCAACCAAAAACCCAAACTCTTACAAATTTAACACAAAGCCAACATGTAAAGCAAATAATGGCAGATATAATGCATGTTTTTGTGTGCTGTTGTGTGATTTGCACTGGCTTTATGCATTCAGAGTCTAAGATTAGCAACCAGAGAGGAGGCTTTTAGAAAAAGTGTGAGTGCTCTATGTAAAAGAGAGAATGTGGGCCAGCAAGTGCTACTCTAACTCCCACTAAGCCAGCTCATCTGAGCGTCTCATTGATGCAGCTTGGAGTAGGGACCTTGCCACAGGGAGACGACGGCCTGGCACAAACACAGGAAGCTGCCGAGGGAAACCGTCCTTTCTGTTGCTGCAAGCGCGGATTCAAAAGCTGTTGATTCCTGTGTCCGATACATCAATTACTTTCCACAATCGTGCGCCAGAGGTGGAGGAAACCGGTAAACATCAGCGACACAATTCTTCCCCACAGCTTATCGGTACAATTCTGCTCAACACAGCAGAGGCGAGACTCAACATTTTTAAAAAAAAACAATAATCAGCTGGACACAAGTGATGAATAACCCACAACAAAAATCCATCAAGTTAAGGGAAAAGAAAATGTAAAATTCCCTCGTGAAAGCTGGTTAAGGTGAGCACAGCACGTCCATGTTATTTATCAGCGTCAACAGTCACACAGAAACAAAGTGTAAGTGCTGCTTTAAATACCGCGACACATGAGCGATACATATAAATGTGCTGATAACACATCGCACTCCTGTGTGTGTGTGTGTGTGTGTAGATAACACATAATAATAACTAAATACTGTTTGAATTTTGCATCAAAACATGCAGAACATTTGTTTGTTTCACCTTTTATAGAATTTTAAATTGAACGTTTCTTCGTCTTTTGAGAGAGAATTGAGCCACAGGTTTAAAAAACAGATTCATGCATAAAAAAGTTAATAACTATCTTGTTTGTATCATTGAAAAGAATGAGTGAAAAGCATATATATGAAAGCCAGAGCTGATAATGTACATGGCATACAGGACATTTTTCCTGGGTTTTCTCTGTGACTAATAAGTGCTTTAAAACACTGAATGTAACAGCGATTATACCACATTAGTCATCTACTAGTCGGCTCTAACGCAGCATGGAGCCAGACACTGTCTGAACCAGCATGCCAGATTACCACTGAATTAAACTGGTGTGTGTTTGGGGAGGAAATAATGGGATTGGAGAGGCCAAATTAAGAGATTTAGTGGAGGATATGTTTAAAACCAGGATTTTGAAGCCAATAACAAGAAGCTACATCACTATAGTGAGATGACATGTGATTGTCTCATACGTGGATGAAAGTTGAGAGTCTGAAGTGCCAAAAATATATATTTCATGACATAAAAAACAGAGAAAGACAGTTTCAATCTATAAAACAGCTGCAAAGAAAGAAGGCCAGAAATCTTCATGCAGTAATGCAACATTAAGGGAGCCAAAACCTCAAAGCGTGAAATTAAAAAGACTGAGAATCTACATCCATGTTAGTGACTCGGTGTTGCTGTGCAAACACTCGGGACACGCTGCCCACGTGAGCAGCACAAAGACGTCACGGGACCTTTTGATTTTCATTTGGGCGTCCATGTTTAACAGATCGGAGCAGTGACACATGAATTTCTCAGCAAAAAAAGGCATTGAAAACGGTCTGTTGACGTGTCGTTACAGCAGCAATACACCTTTCACTACCAATTTAAAGTGGAAAAATATAAACATCAGGTGAAGGGCAGTATTTCTCTAACTGGGCTGCATTTTTTTTCAAAGAGCGTACAAAAAAATCATTATTGATGACTGTTATCAAAGACAAACTTCAAAAAAGAGGGCTGGCAGTTACAGCAGTTCAACAAGGTAGCTTCCTAACTCCTAAATCCTGACATCCTGCAATCTTTACATTGTTTATCGTCTTTGTTTATCTTGTTAGCATGCTGCAGGAACCCTCTTTCATGGCATTTTTCTGCCTCTGCCTTGTCTTTAATGTTTACTTCCTCCAACATTATCTGTCTCTTACCTAACAGCACTGTGGACAAATATGGAAATGTTCTCAGACAGACACATTTCAGATAGTGAAGTTCTGTCTGAAAGGCTAAATCTAGCAAACTGTTACGTGTTTCAAGGCCACTGTGTTCTAACAAACTTGAGAACAACAAAAAGATGAGTATCCCTGGAAATTTATGAGTGTATTTCCTGCGGGCTGCAGACAAAGCTCGTACAACAAACCTGATGCATTGTGTTGCCAGAGAATGATGTACCAGTCACACAAACAACTGCACCTGCAATTGAATTTAAGTCTATTGTACCTACGAGACACATAGCAATACTAGAACTCTGAGTACAAGGGAGCATTTTGGCAGACTAAAAACTCAAAAACTGGTTCAAAAAAAAGTCTAAATTGTTATTTTCCATATGAATAATGTATGAAACTGTGTCTGTAACACTTCTATTCATAACTTAGGTTCTTTTGTGCACTCTGTGGGTGAATAAAAACACTGCGCTGTATAATTTTCACATTATCTTTTGCCTGGTTTATTAATTCTTACATCTCCACTGTGCTTCCATCTCTACTGCTGTAATTTGTGGGCTTATAACTTCTCTTATCTCATTAGTTGGCTTTAATGAAACTGGTTTCGATACTTAAGCAGAGAAACTGCCCATAAGTCTGAAATTAAGGGGAAGCCTTTCAATGTGTTCATACAGTGCAATCTTTTAATGTGTAAAATCACTTGAGGAATAATAATAATAGTTAATGTGTTGCTGTCCAGCAGTTAAAACCATTTAAGCTAAGAAGGAGAGAAAGAAATTAAAGAACTGGCTCAGATTTATTGACAGAATATCCTGCAAGAGTGTTAATTTAATCATTCCCTTTTCTTAAGTTGTGTAAAAGTCAGGCACAGAGATTAAAAAAGAGCTTTCAGTCGACCTATGATTAAAAAAAAAGGGCCAGTTTAAGGTGAAATGAGACATGCGGTTCAGGTGAATTGGACTGGAGAGCCTCTTGTCTGGAGGGGATCAGCAGTGACACTGTGACCTGAGAGAGAGGAGCCCCCTGTGGGGAAGAGGAGCTGGCAGACAGGCAGCCTCCCCACAGGGCTCCAGAGGTACAACAGACAGCCACCGAGAGAATAAATGGAAAGCAAAAACAGTCAGAGAGCAGCCGGGAAAAGAGAAATAGGTTACAAACACAAAGCATTTGGGAAATATTTAATGTCTCGACAAGGGTTGACTATCATAACACACTAACTCCTGACGATGATGGATTATTTTCAGTATCTATTAATTTGCAAGTTACTTTTCTTATCTACTTTCATGACAGACCCAAAAAGTTGTATTTTTATTCCAATGTTAACTTTACTGTCCTTTCTATTTTCTTTATTATGCTAGTTTTTATATTGTCATGTATAATGTTTTCTTATAAAAGCCCTTGATAATCACCTTTGATATAAAAAACTTAATTATGATAACATTATAATAAACGTAGGTGAAGCTCAGAGAGCAAAACAGAGATCCTCACACTGACAGACTGAAAAAAAGCCTGTGATTCACAGACGTCCATATATGGCTCTGTCTTTGCTTCACCTTTGTTCTGTCTTCAAAAATACACACACACACACACAAAGACAGACACACACACACACCTGTATTGAGGTCAGACCGAAGGCGGGGCTGAGGGGTTGGTAAACAGAGTGTGTATGTGTGATTACTTTGTCACTTCTCAGACTGAAAAGATGATTTCAAGTCCTAACAGGCGACTCTCTGCTCACACCCACATGCACTGAACTCGTGTCAGGCTGAACGAGACGCATCCACATTATCCAGAGGCTGAGACGGAGACACACACAACGTTTCCGTCCAAAAGGTGACGACAGACTTCGCTGCAGTCTGCATCGAGTTGCCAAGTTGTTGGATTCGACTATAAACATTTACAAATGACTTTGGCTCTGTGCTCGGTCGCCTTGCTGCTCACTGACATTTCTTTCAAGTCACTGCTGTAATTGCTTTACACTTACATGCCTAATTCTTCTTCTAAAACCACTTTATTTGGCTCAATAGCACTTCAATTATGTGTCAGTTTGTCTCGTCTCAATGGCTTCTGAGAACACAAGCTCTTGACTTTAGTATAAAACACAGATGCTCCACAAATCAATGAGATGTGGTGGTAAAGACGCCACAGGATCAATGGGAAGTATCTGAAATGCATTAAGCCACGTTGCCACCACTCACTTGTGGTAGTGCAATAGATTTTTGAGTGCATGTATCAGACGCATAAATAAATGTCAGGACAGTCAATGGAAAATTGGTTATGTTACTTAAGAGAGCATTTAATTGTGTTATGTACCGTTTCATCCAACAGCTAATTCAATTGATTTGAGTCTATCCACCTCATCCATTATTTAGAGGTGAATCACTTTTGTGAACTCGGTACAAAAACCTGATAATAGAGGCTGCGGCTCCTGACTGACCAGAGGAATATGGAGTGGGAGTTTAACTGTGACAGGAGTTCTGCTGAATTTCAAAACAGACTTTTGAAGAAATATTTCAAGGAGAACATAGAATCACGCAACGTTATGAAATATGCTCTCCAACTCTCCAGATGCAACAACGTGCAATGTGTGCGCTCTTAGACAGGACAAGAAAAGCACCCACATTTCTAGCTTTGTGTTTTCTCAGACTGGAATGTTTATTATGGGTGATCTGGATCAATATAAATCCAATGATCAACCATTCAGTATGACTGACGCAAAGCAAAAACATCAAACATCATCTTTAAGGTACGTTTTTATTTTGAAATTCTCACTTCGAGTTAGTAAATCAATATAATATAGCAGTAAAGTCTGCGATTTACGACTCTAATATCTATAAAGTATGGAAGTATCGTAGTTTTGCAGTAACATGGCGGAGGAAACCCCTGAAGCCTCATTACCAAACCACAGATGGAGGGATGTGAGAGGGTGGCATGTGTGACTCAGTGACATATCCTGCTTTCATCCTCTCCTGATTTATTCCACTTTATAATTGTGAAATGAATGCCGTTAACATGCTAATATGCTCATTATGACAATTCTACCTGATGCTTAGCAGTGTGATCTTTAACCTGTTACATGCAGCAACAGTGGCATGCAGATTGCAGAAGGGGAGGAGATTGCAAGCTGAAATAGATGCTAAATAGCAGGCTTTTATCTACAGTCTGCAACTGGTGAGACAAGCTATAACAACAGTGCATTTAAAGCGTTAGATTTAAACTCCGTAAGCAGGAAAGTGCATATGATTTGCATTGAAATCAGACTAGACTGCACACGGCGTTAAATCGAGTGTGCAGCTGCCAATCTTTTCAGTAATCTGTTTTTATCCGTTTGCGGTCATTAAACCACAAATGTCTCTAAATGAACGATGCTAATGGAACTTGATGATAAGGTGCTATATTTGGAAGAAAAGTTTATCTGATTGTAAATACAGTTGATATGGAACATTTCCTACAATTTAAGAGACCATTAAGGATCTGTCATGTACTGTGGTAAAAGCCTAAATAAACCTCTTGTAAAAATAAACAGAGCTTCAGCAAAACTTGGAGAAACAAGAGGGAAAAAAGAGCAACACTTGTGATGATGAACACTGTGAGGGGATTTAGTCCACTGCACTGGATTATAACGCAGTGAAATTAGGTAATACAGTGAATCAATAATTCACATTCAAGTGAGAAAGAAAGTGGACATCGAGTTAAAAATCAATGAGCTGTTGGCAACCCATTTACTATCTAGTGAGCTCAGCATCAGCTAGCGACCTGTTACTACAACACCTACAAACACAGAAACTACACACACACACAAAGCTGTAAATCTGAATGCAACAAGTACAACACAAGCTAACGGAGGGTTTATCAGTGTGTGTGAACCACGTGGATGTTTGTTTATGACCCGCTTTACACGCTCACATGCAGTTTGGGACTCAATGAAAAAAAAAAAGTTATAATCCCTCCCCTTGTCTCTCCTCTCCTCTTGTAATCTGTGATTTTAATCTCCGCTTTCCAGAGTAAAGATTACCCAGCAGCCATTGCTCCTATTCAAACAGGGGCCTGAAAAGCACCGGAGGGGGGTGGGAATCCAGATGTGTGAGGTTGTGATCTCGAGAGAAAAGGCAGAAAATAGTAAAAGAGACTTCAAGGGTGAGGAAGAGGAAGTGATGGAGACTCGGAGTGACAGAGACGAAGGGAGCGAATGTGGAGAAAGAGAAAAAAATCCTGCTACAACAAGACAAGGTCAGTGTTTGAACTCCGCAGGTGAAACAGTAGAAGCCGATTAAAGTTTTAAAAGACAGAGTACTCCAACAAGTTAAGGTCAGAGTGTAGATTACAGCCTTTGTACTAAGGCTCATTTTTAAATTTCTATCAGCAATTTCACACATTTCAGAGGCTGAAACGAGAGAACAGTTCAATCTTCAATCAAGGTTTTTTTGTGGCAAAAATTCAATTAGTTCTGAAAGCATTTGCTCATTAAGTTTCTTGTTATTAATTACTCAAATTCATTCATATCAATTCACAGCAACATTGATTATAACTTGGATGAAGACAACAAAGCCACTAAATAGTGCCATCAGTGCTAAATATGAGCTTAAAGTTACTGCATTTCTGTGAAAATCTTAGTTCTGTTACTGAAGTTTTCTTTGAATTTGTTAGTAACACTGTGAGAGAGGGTTGCAAATTGGACCTAAGCAGAAACACTTTCTTCATGTGAACACACTAAGGGTAAAATAATGTGTATAATAAAGGTATAATATTTAACTTGTTTACTATCTTAGCCATATGCTAATATTTCATATGCAAGATAAAACTGATAGGAAAAGTCATTTATTTTGCATTTATTTATTCATAAACCAAAGTAATAGAGTGGTTGATGTGCTAGCGGATGATGTGCTATGATGTAATGTTGCTAGCATGGCTGAAAATCCCATCTCATATCATTCTTATCTCATACTAATATTACAGTTGTTAAGTTTGGGTACACAGACCACAAGCACAGACAGGACATTCACATAATCAGTAGAAAATATTCCATTCATAACTACAGACTGGCATATAATGGCTTTTTTTTGCTAGTTTGTTTTTCTCCTCAGAAACAGGTCAATAGGTCTGATATTCATTTAATTTGGTTTTAAAAAACTATTTAACAGAACAAAAACAAGGAGAAAACTAGCTTTTAATCACCTTGACAGGTTGATTGAAAAAAGTCCTTCATTAATCATCCTGTTGTTGCAGTTTTAGTGTAAATAAATTCTGCATCATTAAGAAAACAGGCAATAATACTGCTATGCATACTGCTATACACTCCTGTCATGTGACAAATTTGCAGCACTCCTGATATGTCTAAACTTAATTCCTTCTTATTCCAGGAATTATAGAATAAAAAGGTACATAATGCAAAATGCCAATGACACAAAATTCACACACACACACACACACACACAGGCTCTGTGCCAAATACAACAGAGGAAAAGAGTTCAGTTACATGCAAAATCTCTACAGAGGGATGCTCCATTTTTGGACGCCTGGTTCAGAACATAGCACTGCTGTACGCTTAAAACACACACACACACACACACACACACACAAAAGACACACCAATGTTCTAACTGGAGCTGAGTGCAATGAAATGTTGGCATGAGTACAAACCAGAGCTCCCGTGAAATGTGTCCACGCAGTCTGAATGACCCTGCCATCGTCTGTCAACATACAGCCACATGCAAACACTCCACCAATTACATAACAGTGTACATAGTGTGTACATAACAGCATGAGTGTGTGTGTGTGTGTTTGGCAGTTAAGTCTTTAACATTTATTTATGATGCAGTTTATTACACAAAAGCTGAAACAATGAGTTGATTAATGAAGGATATTTTTAAATAATGTCGCCAATCAACCAGTCAAGGTGAATAATAGCTAATTTTCTTCGTTTTCTGTGATAATAATTTGAATTTTGGGGCTGTCAGCCTGACTAATACCCAAAAAATATTCGGTATAATACCGGAAGAGAAATAATTCATTATTTCAAGCCCTAGTTTGCACACAGTAAATTTGTTGAAGCATATTTTTTACCAGAGCCAAGACAAACTTACTTTTGGATTAATTGATAATGTTTAGTCTATAAAATGGTAGAAAAACAGAAATGATTGCTTATTACAAATTCCCTGAACACAAGGTTATGAATTTAAATTGGTTTTTACATCCAACCAGCAGTTTAATATCCAATCATACAATTTATAATAATGTTAAACATGAAAAATTTTGATATTTTAGAAGGTAGAATTGGCAACTTTTCCTCTTTCTGGCTTTATTAGTGGGTGTAAAGCCTTTATCAACCATAAAAGTGAATGACTGATAGAACAATCATCCCTTTAAGCTTCTATGGTGACAGTTCTGTGCCAAATGTTGCATAGTTTCTGGGTAGAAACATGAATTAGGCCACATTTTGGCACACTAATGTGTCAGTTCATGCCTTTCCGACTATTTATAGAAGTTTATAATGATTATGCTCAATCTGCACTGTTGAGTTTGAGCGGTCTGAAAATAAAATGCTAGAGGGATCGAAACCAAATTTAGGCAAATAGCTAAATACATGTGCACACAGAGTCTTATAATTGCCAATGAATCAGCTTAATATGATATGACCAGGGGGAAAAAGCTGTGTGTATGTGTGTGTGTGTGTGTGTGTTAGCTCGATGCAGTATCTCTTTGATGGGCAGAGTATTTGTGTGTTGCTTAATCCACAGCATGTTACTCACACACCCGGCATCACTGCTGGTGTGTGTCTATTCACTGTCAGCTTAGCCCACTCAATCCCTAATCCAAAAGCACCAAGAGAAAGACAGAGACGGAGGCGTGGAGATAAACCTGCGTACCTACATGTGAAACATCTCAATAACTTACATTTCACAGATTTGCTTCTCCTGTTGCACTCCGTCCTCCGCTCATGCACACATCCTGCCTCATTTTCGTAAGTTTAAATCGCGCTTATACCACACAGATTCCATCGGTTGCCACGACAACAGACGCGTTTGAGTAGATTGCACCTCGTCGTAATAGCCAATGGAGCAACCCGGAGGCGAGGACCATCGGTCACCTCCCATTCAAAAACATCCACTCCTCCCATTTTGTTCTTTCTCAATGGCCGAACAATGGCCACGGCTTAGCTCATCACTGTGGTTTGTGCTGATGGGGGACCTTGTTTGTGTGTGTGTGTGTGTGTGTGTGTGTGTGTGTGTGATGCCCACTGGCCCACTGTAAAAACACAGTTTCCTGTATCCTTCAGATGCAGAACAAAACAACAAGCCCTGACCTGGTGAGTATAATTACATGTGTTGTTAAGGCACAATAACTACTAAGAACCAAGGCCGGGAACATATGACAGTAGCTCTATCTTTTGTAAATATGCTGTTTCTGGTTCATGTGAGGAACTCTTGAATAGTATAGTCTTAAAATGAGCCGGTTAAGCACTCAAATCTGAGCAGAGGCAAGTTATAACGAACTACTCATTGATTTCAAAGGGAATATAAATAATTTTGGGTTTCAGACTGTTGGTTGGAAAGCAGATTTTTATTAAGGTGTTACCTTTAACTGTAGAAACCTTGTTTGACATTGGTACTTTTTACCATTTTCTTACATTTTACAGGTTAAACAATCAATTAATTAACAAAGGATTTGTCAGACTTATTGATAACAGATATTGTCATTCACTGCAGCCATAAATTGATCATAAAAACAGTTTCAGTCTCATCCATTATATTTTTTTCAATCATAACTACAGGACAATTATGTATATAGCTGTACTAGAAGGAATGATATGATGCAAAATTGCATCTGAATGCAAATACGACCCATGACTAAAACGTACATCATGCACGGCCAGATTATTTGCTTTCCTCGACTGATCAAACACTGAGGTTTGGCAAGGGGCTGTAAACAAGATGGCTTGCAGACGTTTTTGCATGGATCATTTCTTAGCCAAAACAAACTAATCGCATCAATAAACCGTAACATGACTGAACTGATGACAAACACGCTACTTTAGTCATGAATGAACTCCTGTTATCTCGCTGAAATGAAAGTAGGATGTGACCTTAGGCGAGGTAGCCTCCTCTCTATTTACATGAATTCAAAGACAAATAAAAAATCTTACAAAACACAATGCTGCCCAGAGGGAAAACTGTCAGGGAGCCCAGAGAAGGAAACACACCTCCATCCTTTTTCCTCTCGATCAAATACACACAAACACACACACACACACACACACACACAAAAACTCACACAGAGTTCAGGGGGACCAGATCTTGCCCTTTGAAATTGATAAAATGATAGCGAAGAGGCTGGAGAACAGGCCGCCTGATGCATTAATTATACACCATCACCCACACAGACACACACAGTTTCGGCTTATGTAAACACTCATGAGACCGAGCTGACCTTTAAGAACCACCCGTATTGATATTTCAATACACCAGGTCAACTAAAGTCCTTCTACCTGCCTGAATAAATCAATATCCTCACTGATATTAGTCGCCTTCTCTTTTCATCGCAGAGGAGGAAAACTCAGCAGGTTTGCTGTATCTTAACACACACACACACTGTATGGAAAGCCTCTGCAGCTGTTTCGGTGACCACAACACTCCGAACTGAGGAGATGATGAAGAAATGCCAAATGTTTTATAGTGCATTATGATGAGAGATGGTGCTGTATAAAATTTTGGTCTCAGCACACAATAAAGGATCCTCTAAGGGGAAGGTTAAAATAAGCATTAAGCTAGGTCTACGCTTCAAACAAAATAATGAATTTGGCTGAGTGTATCACGGAATTTGAATTCTGGAACCCTTAAGTCTTTTTCATGACTTCTGAGATAGATCCTTCTCTTTATATTTCCTCCACCAGCTCCCTTATAGACACTAAATTTACTGGCTAGTGTCTGGAAAACATGCTTGAGGAAAGTGACTAATGCTACATCCTTCCACAATAACTACGACTGAGGCGCCCTCGGGCAAGGCTCTTCATCCTGCAGCAACAGAGCCGCTCAGCCGGCTGCTCGATGTTTACTGAGCAGCTCCCAGGTGCAAAACGTGAAGCATGGCTGGAGAGATGCTCGGTCGACGCTCCCATAAGTATCCCCTCAGTGTTGTCAAATAACTGCTAACAACCGAGGACAGGATGGCCTGCCTCCAGTCCCTGAACAGCTCGTAAATGCATCATGAGTTGAGAAATGTCTCAATTTGTTATCTTGTGTACCTGGGTGTGCTGATGCCTAATAGACAGCAGTATGATGTACCACAGAGACATGGCTCACACTCGTGTACGTGGGTATCAGCTGGAGAAAATTGCTGTTTTGAGCAGCAGCTGATTGCCCATCTCTCTGCAGATTGTGGCCATATGAGTGGCTCTTTTAACAGTTATATTCAAATTAAGACAAACTGGAGAGGAAAATAGCTGTCTTACAGCAATTTTGTGCAACCTTTAAATTAGATGAGCACTCAAGACCTGTGAATTGAATGGCAACACAAAGGCCAGTGCTTCCTCTTCATCTCTAGTTAGATCTCTTTTTATTTGATAGATAACATATAACCCTTTGCCTGGAAGTATTTTCTTTGCAGGGATACACAAACTAGCCATTGTCTGCATGTGGGTCCTGTGTAACTGGGTCAGAGAAGAATCTGTTTTTCTAACATCTCATAACAGCTCATGTTATTCAACCTTTAGGAGGAATAACTTCGTAACACAAGCATGTCCTCACAGCATGCTTTGCGTCCATTCAACACATAACAGGAAGGCACATAACGGAGAAGCAAGTCGCTCTCTTCCAATGGGGAGCCCCGCAACACAACAGGAACTTGAACACAACCTGGGAATAACAGCAACCTCCCCTGACGTCTCTTTATTTCCATATTTAGTGCAGAAGATGTAATGACAAGGAAAATATTTGAATCTTCATCTGAACTCTATGCAACACCTGCAAAAAAACTGGATAAACCTGATCCACCGAGTGTTTTTGCCTGTGGGCTTTGCAAACAGTCAACATAATGGTTAGATCATAAAATAAAAAACTAGATGGTAAAAGGTCAATTAAGCAAAGTGTCAAAATGATGTCAATATTGCAAGTTTGCTGCAAATAACTCATCCTCACCGAATCCCATTACAAAATCTGTCAATTTAAGGTTGCCTTACATATGAGTGCAGGCAGGAGCCAACAGTAGTACAACATGATACAAGAGCTTTCAGAACAGACTAACACTTCTCCATTCCGCCTACAGAAATGCATTTTAGCAGATCAGGGTTGTGGGAGTAAGAGGATAGTAAGAGACCAACATTAAGAATGGAAATTTTAAAGGTAGATGTCGTAACTGGAGCATCGGATCTGTGCCGAAATGCATAAATGCTCTCACAGACTCATGAGGACTGTGTAAATATGTCGTTCTGTAGCCAATTTGCACATTTTAACACCTGCAAATTATAATTTCAGATTTTTTAAATTAAGTGTGATGTGCTGAAGCACACGGAGCGTGTCGGGACAAGTCGGTAGACAGCTGCTTCACCAGACGCTTCTTGGAAAAGAGGATGATTTCCAAACTACTCTTGTTGTCAAACGACAGAAAGTCGACGGTTAGCTAGTTTTAAAGACGTGTACGCAAAAACAAGAGAAGCCTTTAACTCTTACGTATGTTTTTTAACTAACGTTACACATCGACGTGGCGAGAAATGACACTACGTTGACGTAACTTAACGTATGGAATCCCTCGATATGGAGAAGGTACAATGAAATGGCTCATATTTGCCCCTTTAAGTCGTGTAACTGAGGTTAGTAAGCTAACGTTAGCTAACTTTCTGTTAGTAGAAAACTCATATTTACCATTTTATCGTTACCCCCGCCGGTTTGAGCGTATCCTCACTACTTCTGATAAACTTTTCTCCTCAGCAGCACCACAAGCTCCGGACATACTCTCAGGGACTCAAACTGGATCTCCCGTTTTGATGTCCTCGAGCGGAAAGTTGTCCGTTGACGCCGCCGGTGCGACACATGCCATCACGACCGGCCCCCCCTCACCGGCTCAACACTGACTGCACTGCCACCGCTGCCGCTGCCGCTGCTGGAAACTGACCCACGGCCGCGGAGGCGACGGTACACTTCGCTCTCCAGCCAGCCTGCCGCGGTAATCCTTCAATACATAGCGAGGGGAGGATAATGTGTGATTACGCCCCGCCCACCGCGCTACAATGAGGGAGGGGCTGCGGGGTATATCGAGTACACCCACGTGAATTAATTCAAACTCATGTAATTGAGGTCCAGCACATAAAATCAGTTGTTTTCCCGAAATATACGGTGTTTTTATGTAATATTTGAGTCAAAATAGTACAAGATAATTCCTCAGTGGCTTCCTCAGTAAAATATTAAAAGTAGAGGTATTGAATGTAAGTATAGACAGTGCAGTCAGTGGGCCCATGTGGCAGACAGCTCTCCTAGGCAATAAGTTAACCGGAGAACAGGTTTATGCAAGTGTTTCACATTGGTATACCTGGAAAATACTCCAGTGTTCGAAGAAGAAATTACACTGAAAAAACATCTGCCTGCCATGGAATAGACAAGCCCATATGTCACTGCTTTCTCCCTTTTATTGCTTTTTTCAAAACATTAAGTCACAATCTCAAAAAACTATAAACATACTACAAAAAAATTTAAATTAAATGCATGTTTTCTGATTTTCTTTTATATCTTTAAAATCTTCAAATATGCAATAATGATTGCTGGTTAATAAGCAAGCAGATGTTGTCCAGTGTCAGTCTCATAACTACAGTTGTCAAATGAAGTGAAGAGCAGAGTGTAAAGTACAATTATACAAAAGCACAAATTAATGAAAGGTACAAGTACCTCAGTAGTAAATGTATTTCTTTATATTCCACCACCACAGTGGAATTAAACACATTCTAAGTTATGCGTCACACATTAAATGGTGGTTTTGTTATTCAGCTCTTTGTTATTTTACCCTGACAGACACATATTCATCCTCAGATAACCCTAACTCGTCTCTTTACTACCCTCCCCAACATCAGGCAGACTGTTTAATTAGCCCATTTTTACAGCTGACAAAAACACACAGTGACATTGATGATTAGAAATAGATAGCTGAAACAGATATTCATGACACCGGCCACATCTCAAGTGAAAGGATTGATGAAATACCCGACAAAGGTCTGGGGAATGAGTCATGAATGATTAAAAGGCGCAGCAGGTCTACTCTGGCGCGGGTGATAGAGAAACCAATTAGTTTGGTTAACAGCCGTGTCATGTGATCCGAACCTCGTGGCAGTTTACTGTCCAAGCTCATATTAAGTATTTATCCTCGCAATACAAGTCCGCTCCTCCACCTGCCATCTTGAAAAACACTGACACACTAACAGGGCTTTATCTCCGTCTTACTCTCCTCCTGTCATTCTTCATCACCTTCTCCTCTCGTGCACACATCGACCTGAAGCCCACATTAAGAGGATGGCAGTGAGTCAGCCACCTGTTAATCAATGTGACAAGTGTGTGTGCTGACAGGTTGGACACTCTGAGGCCGGATGATTCAGCCTGCAGGGCAGAGAACAGAACCCGGCGCGCAGGCTGCCTGCAGGACAGCAGCTCCGTTATTGAAATCTGAATCTGATCCAGGCTGATTCAATCATATCATTTCCGTGAGAGCGCATGTGCGTATTTACAAAGATCGTTGCATAGCTCTGGGATAGATCCACAACAAATCTTTTTTTTTTTTTTGCTATGATCAATCCTAATAACCTAATACACTTCCAGTCCATTTCCCCTGCGTATTGATTTATAATCACCATGCTGGTGTGTGTGTGTGTGAAAGAGAAATCAGAGGCAGAGAGTTAAATGTGACATTTAATTTGGTCCAGATTTGTATTTTAGCATTGATTTGGTTCGCGGAGGGCGTCGGCTGTGAGTGCACAGGAAACAGCTTTAGCCTTATGTAAATGCCATTAAGAGCAGATCTCTAATGGGCACCGCAGCAATGCATGACACAAAACAGCTTTTTAAGTCTGTTTTCTCTCTGCCTACTTTGATTCACTGCTAGAAAGTTTAAAAAAAATCTGTGTGAGTTGAGCAAAAACACACACACGCTTGTGCCTGTGCAGTTTTATATCTAAATATCACCACATTTGACTTTTAATAAGTGCAGTGGAGTAAAAATCTAATTATCTGACCGAAAGAGAGATGCAGCACAGCATTTTTGATCTGCCATGTATAAATGTCAGAACTTGTGGTCATAACTTATGAAAACTCAGTGTGTGTGTCAAGGATTAAAGCATCTGCATGTATACACAAACTTCAGCCGGTTGATCAGAAGATGCTATTGTTCCCTGTCCCCATCAGCATTAGTTTGTGTTCTTTATGCACTTCCTGCAGCACTTCCTGTCTCCGTCTCAGCTGTGACATCAGTCCGACCTCCACACTTCCGGGACACCCGATACCGGTCAGGAGTCTTTAGGTGGGGCTCTGGATTATTCAGATTAGGAATCGGGGTCAGGATGTTCTGGTGAGGCTCTGGAATGCTGGAGTGTGTTCGGAAACATTATGGAAGGATTCGGAAGGAATGTTTAGGTGATGGAATCAGAATGTTCCCATGGAAAAAGGGCCGGGAACGTTCTGTAGGATGTCTGTGAGATTCCCAACCCATGAAAGCCAGGGAGGGTAGACTCCTGGGATACTGGACTGGTTGTATGTGCTTGAAAGTGTTTTATCAAAGGCACCTCTTCGATCTGGATCTGGAGGCCTTGAATGTTTAATCATGGGGTGAAAGAATTTTCTGAAGGAGCTCTTGAAGATTTTGTGCACTGCACAGAGAGCAAACACAGAGTGGTTCCTTTTTAAAGCTGCACTTAACAAATTTAATATACTTACTAAGGTTCAAACTATAATTAAGAGCTCCCTCGTAGTGATGAACCTACAGAGAATTATCTCTTGAATTTGTAGCTTCCACTTAAGGATAAAGTTCCTGTTTTTGTTTTATGCCAATGTCACTATTTTAACCACTTCTCTCATTAACCTCCATCAACCAGCAGCAGGCAGCCGTTGATAAAGAAACTGTGATGAACAAACTGTTTTTTACATGCAAAGCAAAGCACCAGACAGACACAGTGACTGGCTCTCAGGAAGCGGTGGAGATCAAAACAAAGCTTAAATTAATGATAGCTGATCAAAGGTGATAAATTATATAGAGTGATAACAGCTTTTTCCACTGCCAAGCAGCCAGAGAGGATGAAAAACAGAAAGGATCTAAAATCAATTTACAAACCTGATCATATATTTTACTGAGTACATAACTTCATTATAACCAAAATACTTAAAAAAAAGACAAAAAACACCTGCGTGAAATGCAAAGCGACATGCAATCATCTGTAACCTTCAGTTTCCGTTTTGTATTTGTTTCCACTTTCTACTCTCATTATTTATGGCTGCTAACGTTTCACATGAGAAAATGGGCAAAAACTTACAATTTTATTCATCACAGAAAACTGTGTAAATGACTTCCTTTTATAGTTTTATATTAAATAATGCATCAAGTTCTCATATTATAGACATATTCAATGATCTAAAACAAGAAAAAAAAGCAACCAATTCTTACTGTTGAGAGCTGGAGCTGCATTTTATTTGACATTTCTTTGATAATTCATATGACTTAAACTCTTCTTTACCTCACTGTGCTATATTGGTGTCATGCTCATTTTCATTTGGTGGCACTATAACCAACTTTAGTGCTACTACAGTCAGTTTAATGCCAGTATGGCCATCTTTAGTGCTGATTTTTGTTACTTTTATACCAGTGAAACTGACATTAACGTCATTATCAGTTTCCATGTCTTACTGGCAGAAAAACCGACGTCATCCAATATGTGTGGGAAAGAAAGTGAAACACGGACAGAGAGAAAGTGAGACAGGGAACCGAAAGCTAATTGACAAACAGCTGTTCTAATCTGTCCCGGTTATTGCTGTGTTTTCTGAGTCAGACAGGAAGGGAAAGTCTCCAGAGCAGACTGTGTGTTCTGACGGCTCTCTGCGAGAAGAAACGTCACTTTGCTTTCTCATTTCCTTTATTCTTTGAAAGGCGGCACAGCTTCTCAGACAGAGCTCAACACACAGACAGACAGACAGACACATTCGGATTTAATTGATGCAACACTGACTGCCGAGTCAGTATGATGATACAGAGATGAGATTACCCCAGGAGAGGTTATGTTTAATTAATCTTGCACTCATTTTTTTACATTACACAGAGAGGGTGAATATGTGAGTGTTACGACGAGTAAATGATAGTGTATCATTTTCGCTGCGGGAAAAACGATGTTATGTTGAGAGAATTACATTAAGAACTTCAATATTTCACAGTAATGCCTCCTGTCTAATCTCACTGTTGCATGGAGGCTCTAATGTGTTTGT
>JAPZDY010000015.1:15411553-15427079 GCA_029783645.1 Ctenochaetus hawaiiensis | reverse complement strand
AGAAAAGCTGCCGCGAATTCAGGCATTTTAGGCCGCAACAATCTTGAAAAACGCCCGCGAAATCCTGGAGGGACTGCATTAAAGGCCATCTCCGTTTAAATCACCGCTAGTTTAAGATTTATAAAGTTTACATTCAATTTTCTGTGCATTTTTAAAATGTCTTCAAGAACTGAGTTGCTTCAGATAAAATATAAAAACAAGGCTGTTTAACTAGATGTTTGCTATATTGAGGTAACTCTAATGGTTGAAATTAGATACAAAATATAGCTTAACTGTTTTAATACCATCAGCAGGTACTGGCAAACCGTTATAGCTTATAGTCACTGTAAACGGGCTGAATGGTGGTGATTACCTGTCGGTCTACCTCGTCCAGGTGCTCCTTGCTGGAGGTGGAGCTGTTGTCCTCTTCGTCTGAGCTGTGGATCTCCTCCTCCTCAGAGTGGACATCCTGTCTCAGCCAGCCACTGCTGACCAAAAACACAGACACCACACATTCAACACAACCAGCGGCGGAGATACAGCAACAGTCAGAGAAGATTAGATTATACATGGAGCAGAATTTAGCTCCACTTTAGAGGGGATGTAAAAATGTGTGAATGGAGAGCAGGGCAGGGCTGGACAGGAATGTGAGTGTGTAAAAAAAAAAAAAACCCTGAGTGGAGATTTAATACGGTCACATGGAGGTTTTATGCAGGAGCTGATCAATTGAACACACTTGATATTTACTCATAGGAAGCACGTGAGTACATGACTCACTTAGAGCTCTTGTACGATGGATAATATTGATCATAGCAGCTATAAAAACAGGAATTTGGTTTGACAATTTTCTTTTGGAGGTGTTAAGAAAATTCAAAAACTGATGCTGAGTTGATTTTAGGTGCTGTGAGACATAACTGCTCAAAGAAGGTCAGTACAGTAATTCTGATTTAAGAGCCTCTAAAAAGATGAAATAAATTTTGCTGATGTTATTATCAGTAGGGTCAAACCATTAAGGCAATTAATCAATGAGTAAATTAACAGAAAAATAACAATCAACTAGTTTAAAGTGTTTGTAAAACTGCATTGCAGACTTTCTGAATGAGTGTTGAATATTAAAGGTGGTTAAGAGAAATGTATTCAGTTACAGTTACCTACCATGACAATGTTTTTGATCTTAAACCTCAAAATATTGAGACAAAATTTTAGGGATGACAACATGATTTTGATACAGTATACATTTATTGGCCAGCTTTATTTTCAGCAGTGATGCATTTACTGACTGCTCTGCATTGAAGTCCATTTGAACAATGATTCCTGTGCTTAAATTAGACAGACATACATGTTTATTATGCTGTGGGCAGGCCTATATCTACTATATTTTCCTGGAAATCACGAGTTAAGAGCCTTTATATCTGTGCATGCACCGTGCTCTTATCAACTCTGCTGCTGGAAGCAAAACGACTTGTTGGCATGGTTCTAACCACAAAGCGTGCTGTCTGCCAGCTTAGTACAAGCAGCAACATGTGTTTGTGTGTCACTAATGTTTTCGTCTTTCCTGCAGATCTGAGCTGTCCGATTTCAAAGATCGACAAACAGCAGGAGGATTACATGTGTTTTGATTTTGCCTCTTCAGGTCTCTCCTGCTGTCACTCTGCTATTTCCTGCACAGCTCTCTTCATAGAGGCTTGCAGAGCTCGTAGATGTTGTACCTTGGCAAAAAGAGTGATGGCTCAGAATAAATATTAGATAGGAAAGACTGTGGGACTCCAAAAATTCTCACATTTCCTTTCACTCTCATCAGCAATAGCCCCGCTCTCACCACTTCCTTGTTTTTCTTACATGCCTCCAGACATACTCTTTTACCTAAATCTCAAAACACACTCACTCTTCCTGAGCTTCTTTCTCTATAGTGGAGCATTCCAACACACTGGGTCAGGCACAGAGCACCACTTGTTTACAGCCTGAGGCTACTTACATAAACTTAACAGACTCGGATGCCTGGGAAACACTACAGATTCACTCGCTCCCTCTTTCTCTTCTCCAACACACAAACAGCCTGCTAACTGCTCTGCATACCAGACAGAATTAAGAAGCAGGGTACATCTTAATTGTTAAAAAAGGCTGTTTTCACACCAGTAAACTCCATCATCACCCAACGTGGCCTCAGTTTCATCACTTGTAGTGCCACAGTCTGGCAGAGGAAACATGCCATCTATCATGGGAACAGCCCTTCATCAAAACACAACAGTTGGGCTCAGCGAGTTCTCAACAGCATGAATGTGACCATGTGACTAAGTGAGATCTGCTTGCGGCGTCCCTTTACTGTTCGTTAGACACTTTGATTGAAAACTGGATCTACGTCATTCAACAAGTTGAAAAAGTTTTTGTTTGACTGTTGTTGATTTTTTAAACACGATGGTCACATTATTTGAAATAATTATTATTCATATATTTATATATTTTCTGTTCTATGTTCTTTTATGTCCAACTTAAATATTTTATGTTTTTCTTCAACATGTCACTATGTCACTTTTCCCTCTGTATAATCCTTTGCAAGCTGCTTTGTTCCACAGGTGTGATGTAAAAACATGATTTATTCTTGTACATTTACTGTGATGAGAAAAGCCACTTCGGATCTTCTCACAGAGACATGGAGGAGAGAAATGGAGTGATGAGGTTAAGAAGAGGCTAAACACAGTGCGAGGGCGTGCAGCCTCAGGAGGAGGAGGCTGGTGGTTGCTGGGGCTTTATTTTCCCTGTTCTAGAGAGCTGTGTGGCGTTTCTGCGATTCTCAGACATTTCCTGCCCTGGCCACTGAAAATAACCCACAGGAAAACAGGCTGACCTGCAGCACATCAATGCTCTATTCAAATTCAGTGCCACTGGCTCAAAGGCTGACTTTCACACTCTTGTAAATACAAAACCACTAATGTCACCTGTGCAACCTGTCGCATACAGCAGTTCTCACACAGAAGCTACGGGTCACCTGAAATTACAGGGTATCAGCAGGGGTTAAGTGTTGTACAACAGGTCCGGACCTCAGGACTACATCCATTTTCAGGCTCTCACACGCAAACACAGGCCGTCATTGTTCCAGGCATAAAAGTGTGTCTTTTCTATTTTACTGAGAGATTATTCTGACTGAAACCATAAATCATCTTTTGATATGATTCCACTGAATCACCTTAGAAAAAGCTCTCCAACTAATTAATCTATGAAATCATTAATCATTTTTAAAAACTGATTAATTGTTGAAGTCATTCATGAAGAAAAAACGCTTAACTCTGGCTGTTTCCCGCTTCTTAAATGTGATGGTTTACTCCTTTTCTGTGTTTTATGTCACTGCAAGTGGAATATTTTTTGGTTTTGGATGGACAGACAGACATTTCATAGACTTGAAAATTAATCTCAGAATCATTAAGAATAAATGAGAGATGGAGCGCCTTAGTTACCCAAATGCTAAGGCAACATTCCAGGCTTGAATCTGGCTCTGGATGTTGGTCCCCGTATCTAACTCCCCTAAATTTCTGACACCTCTCCTCAGTAATTGCTTTAATAAAAAAGCAGTAAAGTATATCGTATCGTATCGTATCGTATCGTATCGTATCGTATCGTAAAAGCACACGATATTATGCAAACAAAAGCTAAAAAATAGGCAGACAAATTGAGAATAAAGGAGTCATTACTTGCATCCTTAAACACGTTGTATATAAAACATCTAAATATGTAGATTACAGTACCTCTCATACTCATGGTCCTGGTATCTTGGATAGGGATCCTGCACTTCATAGATGTCTGAATCGGATGCATCTGGGTCATGTGGCCAGCCCAGCCTCGCACTGTGGAACGGCAGGTTCATGTACTCTGGGATCTCCTCGTACAGAGGAACGTTCTCATACTCTACTGATTCCTCTCCACCTTCTCCACAAATATCAGCCTCCCCTATGCAGCTCTTGGGCCTCTCTGGGCTTTTCTCCCCCCGGTTTGTCTCCACACTGGTACAATCCAGAGACTGGCCTCCCTTGGCCAGCAGCTTTGGCAGCATCTTGACAGACAGCCTGAGCTCCAGCAGCTTCCGGAAGGAGAGGCTCCTCTTTTGAGAGTCAGCCCGGGTTGCCAGGTCAGCTGCAGAAAAGGATTGCGCCCTCTGCTTGCCCCCCAAAGCTGGAGCTCGGCCCTTTGGCGGCACGCTGCTCCTGGTGGGCATCTGCCGGCTGAAGAAGGTCACGCAGGGTCGGGTGAAGCGCCAGGCTGTTTTCTCCTGAGGAGGTGCAGGCAGTTCCCTCATGGGGGTGTTGGCGTGTGGAGGTGCAGGAGGGCAGATGGAGGGTGGAGGGGGCGCTGGCAGGCTGTGTCTCTGAGGTTTTCTGGGTGGCGCCCTCGGTGACTGCTGATCCTCAGCGGAAAAGGCTTTCCTCGTGTTAGCCAAAGGAGGGTGACAGCCCAGTTTGATCTGCTTTGGGAGGCTGTGTGAGATCGGGTAGCGCTCAAAGTCACCGTACCCGTCCTCTTCATCCTCCTCCACCCGGTGCTCCTCGCCTTCTTTTTTGTGGCTCATTGAGTCAGGTTGTGAGAGCAGGACTAAGGAGTGGGAGGTGTTTTTGTTAAGGTTGTGATCTGTTTTGTGATGGTGAGTCGACAGGGAGGTCTGTCGAGGAGGGGGGACAGGCACGTTGGTCTCATCATCCCCTAAATCTGAGTCTCTTTGGAGTAAAGGATCGTCACACGTGTCCTGTTTGTGCTCCTCGCCCTCTGAACTGAGAGACAGACCAGCTAGACTCTGTCTTCCCTCAGCCTCTATCATTTCAAGGCCTCGTTTCTGTTCCTCTCCCACTTGATCCAGGGCACTGCCCTCCACGCCATCCTGCCTCACCAGGGCTGGCTTTTTAAGCTTACGTGGTTGGGGGACCGGGAGAGGCTTACTGGGGGCAGCAGGGACCTGCAGATCAGGATGAATCCTGACAAGAGATACACTGCTGATAGGCTCACTGTATTCTACCTGAGAAGATTCTGCAGAGTACTCACAAGGACTGATGCTTGGAGAGACAATGATGCTGCCTGCAACATCACAGGCTGACTTAGAGTCTGTTAAATCTGCGCTGTGAGCCTCAGTTTGTACATCCACCTTTGAATTATCAGGCTTAGCAGCAGCACTTTCCTCATGTTTTACAGCCTCTGAAGTTTTCCCCCTCTGCTCCTCGGTCCTCTGTGCCTCTTTGTTTATGATTACCTTATCCGGGTGTCTCTGTCTTTGAGGTTTATCCCTGGGCTTTTTGCTCACTCTTCCACCTTCACTCTTCTCCACAGCGACTCCCTCCTCCTGGTTTTCTGCTTTCTCTTGTGGCCTCGTCTCTTTGAAGCCTTCTGTAGAAATCCCATTCTGCAAAATCTCTTTGTGCAAATCGCTCCCAATCTCAGTTGTACTCCCGTTCTCCAGGTGCTGGTACTGGGAAGAGTCCTCTAGCCCACAAGGGCAGGTGGGAATGATGTAATCCGATTCATGTTTGTTAGTCTCTGATAACATCCCATTTTTGGAGTTAAGAAGTGAGAGGCGATTGCCTAAGGCCTCCTCCTGTTCCTGAGATAAGATAGGGGGCTCACTTGGTTTGTGTGGCGGGGGTGAAACAGACGGAGAGGAGGCTGAGGATTTGGGAATGCATGGTTTGGGGGCAACAGCCGGTTTTGTCCTCTTGATGGTAGCAGGGGAAGGCTGGGAAATGACTGCAGACTGGGAGAGGAGACCTGGTTTGGGGGCGATGGGTGGGGGAGAGGGTTTGGTGGTAGTGGGGAGTTTAGGTTTGGGAGCTAATGGAGGCTTCTTCACACCTGTACATAGAGAAAAAGCAGGATATTTTACAGTTAAGTCAAAAATCATTTACTCACTCTTCCCTTTGAATGAATCATGAATGAACAGCCCAACACATACAAGCATGCCTCATCCACCCCTCCTTGAATGTTAGCATAGACAGCTGCAAGTCGTGGTTAAATCTAGGGTCAGGAGGTCACTCTTGAGGTCGGAGGGGGAAACCAAAGGTTGGAGAGATGTGTAAATTAAATTGAGGGATAAAATGTTGTATATATATCTTTAAAAAAATAATGAAACTCCTCTATCTGGTGAGCCATATTGATTTATAATAAAGTAATTACATGACAAATGAGTACCGAAGGGGTTACAACACACTTGTGGCAGCAGATACAAAGTGAAACTGAAATTTATACCATTCTGCCTGTTCTGAGAGATTTTGCATGCTTTTGCTTCTTATCTAAACACTGCATTGGCAGCGACTAGATTTGAGTATGTTTCTGTTTTTTCCTCTGACTGTAAAAATTCTCTCTACTGTCTGCTTCTGACAGTTTGTCATCTTTATGGTCTGTTGGATTTTGTATGGTTGTCACAATTAAGTTACAATAAAGTCTATTGTATGTATCCCCTCTACATGAAACTATAAAATATTAACCACAAATCAATATCAATACTACACTAATAACTGAAGTTGATAAGACAAGTTCACCGGGATTTATCTGGTTAAATAAAGTTTAAATTAAAAAAGAAAGTCTCTTTACTAATAAAGCTGTGAATTAAGATTGTAGGCCATATTTTCCGCGCTACTGGCTGAAAGTCTTGGCTGGCCGACAGCACGAGAAGTGGAGTCATCGAGCGGATGTTTCCGAAAAGGCCAACGACCAGAAACCGCTCTGCCTCCGATGCATGTTGCTCTAACCTGAGCGTTGCCAAAGTCCGTTAAAAAAAATCACAAAGTGTAAAGTCACTGGTCTTACAATCCAAAAAAAACAATATGGTGGGACAAAAATTTAAGATTTATCTCATCTCTAAGAGTCGCTTTTCAATTCGGCACACACTTACTGTAAGAAATGTTTAACTTTAGGAAGTGGTTCATCCACATTTATATCAAACTCCACCATGGATGGCAGTGATGAGCAGGGAAAACATAAACCTGGAGTCCATAACTTTATCTAAATGTTACTTGATCATTTATCTATAAGCCGAATTTACCAGCACATGCTAACAACGCAATCAAAGTCAATAAACAATGTCTTCGGTAATACAAGGCTGCTGGTAACCGACGCGACGTTAACTTGCAGGTTTTTGAGTGGGTTTTGTTTTTATGTTTTCGCTGTAGTAGGCATTGCCAGGTATCTGGACTAAAACCGCTCGTTTAGTGGAAATTAAAATCATAAGAACTTCAGAGCACATGGCCAATTTGGTTACACGAAATCACGGAGGGCACAACTGTTCATTAAAGCAAATGTTGACTGTTTTATACGAGATGTTAACATTGCAGCGTATTATCGAGTCCGACTTGTTGCATCAACAGCAGGACAGATGTTTCAAGACAAAGGATTTAACCCCCTCCAGCTGCAACAGTAGCCTTAATATCAAACGGAAAGGGACATTCTTTAAAGAGAGTTGTGATGGCGTTTTTAGAAAATACTTAAAATTGAAGCCTGTACTCTTTTATGTATTTTGGAAAGCTGTTATTATGAAAAACTGTAATTAACTGTGGCTGGGTAAAAATAGAGTGGATGCTACCGTCCGTTATAACATTCAAACTGCATAGTTTTTCATAATCTGAGAATAAACATAAGAAGTAGAGTTTTCTGTATCAGTTTTAGCTAACAACGATAGGCGCTTGCAAAGCAGGATTTTGCTAAGTTAAGTTAACGTTAGCTCCCCCACGAAACAAACCTGTGCTCATGACTCCCGACTTGCTCCTTTCTCCATGAGTAAGTGTACTTTCAATGGAATTGCGAGAAAATATGTGTTTTTTCCTCCTTCGACACCATTGTCAGTGTAAAACTGACTTCAGGGAGACAACATAAAGATCCATCGCCGTTGTTCCTTATCTCGCCAGCGGATGCACGGATAAAGTCTTCACGCCTGTTACTTTTTCCATTTTTCCCGAAGTTTTCGGCCACGGTGCTTTTCCCAACCGTAGCAAGTTGGATACAAAAGAACAATACATTTCCGGTTTGACTTTAAAATAAATAAATTGTTCAAGATCCTGTGTTTCAATTGATAACATATGATAGAAGGCAGATAAATGAATATAAAGATGTATTCATTTGGATATATATACTAACTAAGATGCTACTACTGCATTATTTTGCGTATTTTCGATTCACAAAAAAGGTTTTAAGTTTGTAGTTTTTATTCTGAAGGCAATTTCCGGTAATTTTCTGGATGTTTTCCGCCAACTTTATACTCGCTTTCCTTACTCAGCCTTCTTAACGGTTAGGCCATTGCGTCTCGTGGCCACTTGAGGCGTTCTAAATGGCACGAGCACTTGTTTGTAGCTCGCGATGAAGCGGCCGTTGAAACCGAGAGTTATGGGAATTGTAGTTTTATGCAGAGTGTAGCAACCGGCTAACTAAGAACTTCTCAACGGCAGTTTCTGACTATTGTCGCCTACAAGTTCAGCATGCAAAGCGGGCTGCGTATAGATGGCGGAGAGCAATGACTGAGGAGTTTGATGAAGATGTGGTATTTGAGGTTTGTATTTCCACCGCTGTTTGTCATCGAAACTTGTAACTGATGCTTTGTCATGCCCTCGAGTTCAGAGGTAAACGTTTGGTTCATCTACAGCTGCTAGCTTGCGAAGGTAGCATAGCAAGCTAGAAGGCATGCTAGCTTGACATAAGCAGTCCTTTTTCCGTGTTGCTATGCATTGACAATCCAAAACAAGTCCACATATTTGGCCGGCTGCTAATTGTGTGTCTGCCAAGGAGCTTTATTGGTCATAAGAGGGGCTGAGCTGGGCTAGTGCGCGCATTGTTGTTGGTGTTTCATCATTACTAGACTCTTAGTTAGAGGTGGGGTGGGGATGACCAGATCCAATGCGTCGGTTCTGGAAAAAACCTTCACACAGCTACATCTGGATGGTGACAACATGAGCTGCGACTTCGTGTGACAATGCATGTGAGTAGCATTTCAAGGTTTGATAGCTATCAGTGAATACAGTGTACTATGATGGTGATTGTTACATACCTACATTAAAACTGAGATGCTCCTGTGCGGCTGTCCAGAGGCATCAAAACACAGCAGAGATGCTAAGAGTGCTTTTTTTTCTAGGCAAGAGAGGCTCAGCAGATGGGGAAGAATTGGGTCAGACATCCTTTGGACAAATTATAGCACGGGATGCGTTTTCTCTTCCGTGCCTTTTTCATAGCTGACTTGATTTTCAGCTGTTTTTTTGTGCAGGATAAGAAACAGTATAGTCTGTGTTTATATCTCCATGAGAAGATAATGTTGTTACATGATGAATTATGCTAACATTCAGGCCAGTTTCCGTGCAAGAGAGAGGAATAAAGAGAAATCTTGGGTGCATGGAGAGGCTCAAAAACAGTCCTGACATTTGTATAAGTGTCTGTCGACTTACAGATTCACATGTGGAGACACTTTTGCTTTACAGCATTCCTTCTAGAACAAAAAAGTAAGCTGTATGGAGGAGAGATCGGGGCTGTGAGGTTGAGGGTGGAGCCTCAACTTCAGCTGATGCATCTTAAGGGAGAGTAGACTTGCTTAATGAATCAGGGATGGTTTTCCCTTGCCAGTCAAAGTCAGGACACCTTTGGATTTACACTGGGGAAATAGTAGTGCAAAATAAGGATGAGTGTCAGCTCAGTCTGCATCAGACTGATGACCTAATCAGCACATTTTCTCTCTTTCTCCTACTCTCCAACCATCTGGCACCATATTTTCTGTCTCTGGCTTGGTCATCCCCTTATCATCCATCATTTATAAAACTACCGCTCAATCTGTCTCTCTTTCTCTCCGCAGAACTCCCCTCTTTTCCAGTACCTGCATGATTTAGGGCACACAGACTTTGAGGCATGTCCAACAGCATCACAGGAGGAGGATTATGGCGAACAAGAGGGAGACTTCAGCTCTCCCGATGAAGATCCACAAAAAAAATCAGTGAGTTCCTCTCTTTCTCACATGAATATCACACATACCTGGCCTCTTTGTAAAAACTATTTTCTTCTTGAAATTATTTCCTTTCTTTAACAAAAATTTGAAAATTTTCTTGCAGCACCACACAGACAGATTTGAGCATAAAACATGATAAATTATGCATAACTAATGAAAAAATATGAAGACTTGTAAAAAAGAATTGAAACATTTTACCTTTGTATTAACCAATGTTGAAAATAAGCCCCTCTTGCAGAACTAGATAAATCAAACAATAATTTCAGCTGTAGATGATCTAATATAATTAGCCAACTAAAATTTCTCATTAAAATAAAGAGCCCAAAAGGTCAGTTGAGGCCGTTGACTGACTAACACTGGGCTGCCCTTATGAACTTCCATCACTATTCAAACAATCTGACCCGAGGCTGTGTGTGTCTGTACATGTGGCTTCACTGTTTGATTTGTGCAGTCAGACAGAAAGTAATTAATATGACTATTGACAGCAAACAGAAACATATTAGCACACACCCACTGATGATATGTGCACTGGTGAAAATGCTTTACTTCAGTCAAACAAGACATGGCAACGAGAGTTTCCTACAAATTCATGCAGGTATTTTGCGTTGCTTGTTCTCAATTTTTAATACACACTGACCGCTGATTTCTTTTTTAAAGAAACTTCCTTTCTTTTGCATCCATCTCTTGCTGTTGTTTAGATTTTTTGAAGAGAGATACCCCAAATGTGACTGCTGTGACCAAACACTGCCTTTTCTCTCATGTTATATCTGCCTTTACAAGCATCCTCTTGTATTTTTCTTTGCGGCTACTCACATATTTATGCATATTTTAAGTGAATATGTGTCATTCGAACTGTGCAGTCAAAAAAAACCTCTTGAACTTTGAATAGTTCTTGCTTTAATCTAACTGTTGATGACTATAGTTTGAGTCTACCTGTGATTCATACATACGTGTAATGTATCCTGGGAAGCTCAGGGTCACATGACTCGGCCTGTCCCCATTCTACCCCTCCTCTTGCGACGGGAAACAGTGTTGTGTTTGCTTCGTTCAGAAACTTTCCGTACGTGTCATGCTTCCTCTCTCGTGCACTGTTGTTCTAAGGAGTCAAAGAGGATGAAAGATTCAGATGAGACAGGAAAGCTTTTGGGTCGTCCCTCGCTGACCAGCTTCCTGGAGCTCAGATAAAGTTGGAGCCGAGGCAGAAAACCTTGTTCGTGTAGACAAACCCCTTTGTCTTGTATTTTAAATGTAAGGCCAAACTGTCTTAATGAATACTTGTTGCATTATGTACAGTCTGTGTTTAGTGCTTGACTTTTTATGCTTATATTTAGGAGGTCATTTAAATCTATTTGCATGTTGAAGCAGGTGATATTTAAGTAACATACAGAGGTGGTATAAGCCTGAAATGTATGCAGTCATAAAGGCTGCTGGTTCACATCCTCAGACTGGTTTCCACAAGCGTGAATGGACACCATTTTCCATGTGACCATGATTTTATGAGAAATAGTGTAGAGGTGTGAGTATGAACTGGAGGTGTCAGGTTGATTTTTTCCTAAATAAACAAAGACTAAACACCAAGGTTGGTGTCTCTGGCTGACATATATGAGACAAGTATTGTTTATTTAGTGATTTAATATTAACTTGCCATTATGTAATCATACTTGGTTTGGTTATTTCTTTATGGTAATATCACCTAAACAAATACATTTTCATAATTGTTATCGAGACTTGCTTGTTACATTGTAAGGCTGTAAGTTATTGAATATTTTTTATTGCCAGTTAATCTGCTTTAGTTAAATGAGTAAACTGGTGCAAAGTACAAACCTCGTCTCAACTACTCCAATCCCCTCTTTTCTAATCTTTATGTACCGTGTACATGCATTTAGGACTGTAACTAATGATTATTTTCTCCATCACACCACATGCTTTAAACGTACTCACAGACAGTCTGTGCTGAACGTCTCCTTCCTCTCGCATAGTAGAATTTAGTCATTCAGGCAGTCACTTGTGAGACAGCAGGAGAATACTGATGACTGAGAAGCGACTGTGCCAGGATATTATACAGTATGACAGCACGGGCATAACGTGAGTTAATCTGTACATGGTTTACATCATCTCAGTGGTAGCATTAGCATGGATTAACCACTTTGATGCCACAAAGGAGACTAAAAAGGAGTTGCGGCCTAATTTGGGTGTTGATGAATAGTGTTGTGTTAATGCTCAGCGCTGAAGCTCAGTCTCCGATCAGTAATCAATACTACTGCGGCCTTTGGACTAATGATACTTGTGCGTTACCCCCCCCAGAAAAGGGTCAACTCACAGGCTGCCAGTCTGATTAATTAAGCACATGCTGCGAACTGGAACACACACAACCTTCACAGGATGTTATGATTCCAGTTTCTCTGCATGTTTCATTATGAAAAGCTTCAGCGTACAAACGTCTTTCCAAATCGGTCCCATTTTCAAACAAAGCATTTAATGAACGCCACGAAACGCTCGTAAGCAGATTAGTAAATAGTAAATCCTATTCATGATCAGGCATCACACAGTTTACGCAGTTCAAGATTTCTTTTCAGGCTCTCAGCACTTGCAACATTTCAAACAGCCAGTGGTTTATGTTATGCATGGAAATGTCAGCGCACAAATGTGAGGCTCCATTTGTCTTCACAGTGCTGGGAATAACTCATAGGAAGAAGAAAATTCAACAGAAATGTGTGTTTGTGTGTGACGGTTTAGTATCTGTAGTGTTTCCAAAAGAAAAATATACAAACTTGTCCCTTTCCCTTGTATTTTGAATAAAAGTTTTAGTTTAATTAATGCAGAAAAAAATGTAAACATTCACTTTGTACACCACAACGGGGAATTCAACAAACTGATGCAATCATGTGATTTTTATGCCACAAAAGACTTAAATAAGACGTGAGAGGGAGTGTTTTTATAAACACATTGCGCTTATTGTTATTGCCTGAAAGAGTGTGTCTCCTGGGATACTGCTTTGAGCCGTGAGTGCATATGTTTGTTGGTGAACACAGTTGCTATTTCATAATTGTGTGATTCCAAGGAAAGATCTGTGAGGGGAGATCATCAGTCATCAAGTATTTTATCTGGAACAGTTCAACTGCACTGATCCACTGGGCTGCATCAGGGTACGAAATCATGAAAAGCCCTGCATTAAACTGGAATAGAGCAGTGATTTGATTCCAAGAAGTTGGGGGGGGGTGCATGTGATGTAATGTATGTGGGCTGCAAATGAGGCCTCTGAATGAATCTGACTGAATTGCAACCTTTCCCTGTGTGTAAATTGCAGGGAGGACGCTTGTGGAAGCTGGCTGAAGCCTTGTGGAGATGGAGTCCGATTCACCAGGCGGCTGCATCTCGTAAGCTGGGCCAGCAGCTGGTAGGTAGAATGGGGAACAGTAAGGAATGCTGGCAACGAAACCAGCAGCTTCACTCTTTTGTTTTTCCAAGGCGTGTTTTTATTCTAAGCACCTTTTTTTTTTTTCTCTCTCTTTCCTCACAGGACTGTGTGTTCGGCCAGTACTCGGTGAGGTGCATTCTGGACCAGGATGTGCTGCTGCAGGAGGACGTCGAGCTGATCGAACTGTTAGATCCAAGTCTGCTCACCCTCGGCTCGTCGCCCTCCGGCTCATCCAGTCGAGCAAACACCCTGCCCAGACCAAGCCTCATAGCCAGCCCCTCCCTGTGGTACGTTGTTAGTAAAGAAAGACACAGAGCTCTGCAGTGGACGGACAAAAAATGGCTCAACACATTTCCAATATAACACTTACACAGACTAACAAACTAAGGCATTAAAAACAGCAGAGTGACCTTTGTCTTGGTCTGCAGGGAGCTCCTCAAGAGTCACAGAGGCCATGATCCATCTGCTTTAACTGACAGACTGTCAAATGAACATTTAATGGTTTCAGTAATCATGATTCCCGTCTGGTCCTTCTCACTCAGGGACATGGCAGGCCTGGTCGGACTGGCTGCAGTGCTGCTCGGTCTCTGCTCAGCATCTGAGGGCCTTTGGCCCCTGGCTGCAGCCCCATGGGGCCTGGCTCTGCTGGGCTGGGTGGGACTGAGGGGGGTCATGCTGTGGAGACAGGGCTGCATGCAGAGAGCCGTCCACACGCGAGCCACGCAGCTCCAGACTCTGGTCCACAACAGCAAGACTCTGACCGGCCTGTCTCGCAAAGCCCTGCGCCTGGTGCAGGAGACCGAGGTCATCTCCAGAGGGTTCACCCTGTAAGTTTACTCGTTTTACGTCTAGCTGCATAACGAATCACCCAATCAAGTAATGCTAATGTGCATTTCTTGTCATGTCTCCCGCTGTCACTGCCTCGCTCAAGCCTGCTCAGTTTATTCTCACCTTTGTTGGCTGTATGTTAGTTAACTTACCTCTTCAGGTACTGTGTCTGCTGGTGTTCTATTATTCATGTAGGCACTTATCCAAGACCACTGTTTGTCTCCGTCTGTGTGTACAACTTTAACATTTTCTCCAATCTGTCCCCAAGTTAGTTTGAGGAATAGTTAAAAATTCTGCAAAATAGATTTATTAGATTTTTTTTTACTTGAGTTGCATGACAAGATTGCTACCATACTTATGTCCAAAAGGTAAATGTGAAGCTCAAGTCAGCAGTCATTTAGCTTGGCTTGGCACAAAAACTGAGAACAGGGAAATGCCTGGATTTGTCCAAAGGTAAGAAATCCTCTGTGTTTTTTTTGTACTCGTTAGACAACTGACATATTACATGTTAATTATTTAGCTTCTGAGGTGCTGGTAGGTTACCTTTGGACTAAGTCAGGTTACAGCTGCATTTTTATTCATATTGTTCATTTATTCATAATCGTTGTTACATCTCGATTTTGTCATGTAGCTCCTGGTTAGAAAGTGAATCAGCAAATTTCCCAAAACGTTGAGCTCCTCCTTTAATAGCATGTCATATTGTTTTGTTCGTCCCCACTGTGTGGTGTTTTTAAGACTCCTGTGTGTCCGTGTCTGAATCGTCTCAGTTTGTCAGTGTCGTCTCCAGTGGTGTCTTGTTCTGTGTTGTGTGTGCCCCCCTGCCTCTTTGGGACGTCTCCACAGTTGTATCACATTTCACTTGTCAAGTTTGCTCGACAGGGTGAGTGCGGCCAGCTCCTTTAGCAGGGCGGGGCCAGGGGGGATGCCACGAGGCCAGCAGCTGATCGGACTGAGGAAGGCCCTGTACCGGGCGCTCCGCTCAGCCTTCAGAGCCTCACGAAGAGCCACCTGTCACATGCTCAAGGCATATCCTTTACCTGGTGACAGAGAGGCATAACAACTCAAATAAGAGCATCTCCATACTGTCTTGACCTCTTTTTCGGTAGCAGCAGGTTGCTGGCTTGGATATGGTGTTCTATGTGAAAAGAGGACTATAAATTAATCACCTTTTACCACAAAACTGTACGCAAAACACACATTTTGCTATCATCTGCTGCTAAAGATGAGGACAATGTAGATTCTTCGATGGTGAGGTAAAAACAGTCCCTCCAGGAGTTCGCGATGTTGCGATCGCAACAATTCACGCGAATTCAACCAATCTCCGTGAATTCTGCGCGACCTTGCAATTTTGT
>JAPZDY010000015.1:15371597-15393233 GCA_029783645.1 Ctenochaetus hawaiiensis | reverse complement strand
TCATACTGATGTCATTTTATGCATCAAAGGGTTGAATTTAACATTTATATAGTGATTTACAGGAGAAATAAAAAAAAATCAAGATATATATCGTGTATCGCGATATAGCCTAAAAATACCGAGATATTGGTTTTAGGCCATATCGTGCAGGCCTATACTCTTATTGTACAGTTTAAACTAAACATCAACACTGTACAGACAGAACTCTACTAGTTTGACCTCTGTATATTAACTGGACTTTAATTGGTGCTTAAAAGTTGAAAATATCACATCTAATATCAATCTGACACTGAATTAACAACTATATTCTAATCAATCACCTCCTCTTCTGTTTTCAAAAGCTCTTTTGTCCAAATAACGAAGGTTGTGGTTAAATGAGGAGCTAAAATAATTTATATGACATCAAGGAAAGTTTGTGTATGAGAATTTGACTGAAAGTGACTTTATTTCTGGGACAAACTAACAAGAATAAAAGACTTAAAGGCAAAGATCATAACCACTTTAACCTCTGTTCTTAAGAAAAACAGGTTCAGGACATGCTTAAACAACCTTAAAGGGCTCCATATCTGTTCTTTTTGAAGGTTTTTTGAAAATTTTAACTCCCATTCAGCCACTAGCAAAGAGCAGGGACACAAATCACAGCACTGAAGCCACCCCCACCCTTTATATGGAGTCATTTCATCCCAAATAACCTTCATTAGGTCACATGGGTTAATGTTTTTAGAAGGGCCTGGGAAAAAAAGCATTTTGACTCTAAATCAAACATCCTTCAACAAAATTTGACTGTTGAGATTTGAATAAATAAGCAGCACTATCGGAATAACATAAAGAAGCAAAAAAAATAACAGACACATCTTCAGTCACGGCAGCTTTAACTGCAGAAATGACAGAAAACAGAGTCTGGATTTGTGATTCATCCCAGTGCTACATCTAAATGTGCTAGTATCAATGTTAAGCCTCTTGGTGAGAAGATGTGTGTGTATGTTTATATTATTTAACTCACAGTTACAGTGGTCACAGGCATAGATGTTTCCCTCCAGTGCTTCAGTCTCTGTGAACTTGGCCAGCATTTCCGTCAAATGGCACGAAGCCTGAGCAGCCGACTCCCTGCTATTACTGTGATATCGCTCGGGGAACTCTAAAGACAGATCCCAGAAAGGCTCCACGGTGTTTGAACGATGATCGCAGGCCAGACACGTCACCTGCACGAGTGAGGGAAACAAAAAACCTGAGCATGGTGGCAGGAGATGGATCTAACGCCATTTTATATGAATAATCTGATATTTTAACCCTGTTATTCTGAACATCCTGAGCTGGTTTCCTCCCTTTTTTTTAACCGTCTCAAAACTACGAAAAAGATTGAATAAAAATGAGTAATTTGCTTTAATTTTCACACATAATGGGAACTTTAAACTACACCCTTTATGTATAGTAATAGCTACCACGTTCACAAAGTGTGAAGGCGGTTTGAGTCAGTGTTGTAGTTGATAAAAAAGGGGCAGACACACAGTCCTCTGTTCAGCAGGAGCAGGTGTCACAGTGTGTGCTCAGCCTCCACAAGTAGACATGAATCTCTTGACTTCACATAAGCTCTCCACAACCCCCTACATCTCTCCTCCATCACTTACTTTAAAGTGAGCTTGTGTATGTGGTTGTACAGATCTAATAACTGTCATCAACTGTTCGTCTTACCACCAGACTCTGAGCACGCTAACAAACAACAAAGCAGATTTTTAAACTAAGAAGAGAGTCCTTTTACTTATTCTGGAGAAATTTAGCTACGTGTATGAAGCTAAGTTAGTGAATACATGACAATTGCAACCTAATTTGTAATTCAAGAAGCCCAGGTTCAATAATTTAAAGTACAATGCCAGAAAAGCTGTGCTACTCAGTATTAGGGCTGCAAGAAACAACTACTTTCATTTTCAATTAATCATTCAGTCTCTGAGATGTCACAACAAAAGTAAACAAAAATGCCAGACTGTTTTAACAGTCAAAAACTAAAAGTTATTCGTTTAAGAGCAATAAATGACAAATACAAGCATTAAGTCATTCGCTGTCACCAGAGAACCTAAAACATTTTTAACTGTATTTGCTTGGAAACTGACTGAAACAGTCAAGTGATTATCGACTTAAAGACTCATCTCATGAGATCAAGTTGTTTCAGCTCTCTTCCTCAGATTTGTAACAAAGTCTGAAACACCAAAAACATGAGATCAGTCCAACAAAACTTTAAATATACTCAAAAGTTTCAACTCAATCAGTGCTGAAAGCTCCACAAAGTATTGAAAGTGATGGATGAGTCCATTAAGGCCAATTTAATTTGAATTTTCAGTTGATAATGAAGAGCAGTCAGAGCTGATGATAGCTGCTGAATTATCAATGCATGCAGAGCGTGTGGGCGGATCTGAGTGGGCTCATGTGGGAGTAAATCAGATAAAGCTTATAAGCTCTGCTGCTGCGTTAATCAATGGTTAAGTAAAGGTCATTGCGGAGGTGTGTGTGTGTGTGTCATACCTGGCTGAGAAGCTGCCCATGAAAGATGGTGTTGACCACACTGAGCACCTGTTTGATGAGCCGTTTCTGTGTCTGCGGGACGCCTGCGGTGGTCGTGTGCTTGCCGGTGCTCTCCAGCTCGTGCTGCACCTTGTCCAGCAGCTCGCACAGGAACTCCTGAGCGTCCTGCTGAGCGTAGCCCCTGAACGCCGGGATCAGCTGCCACACCGAATGCAGCATGGCAAAAGGCGATACCAGCGCCCACTTGCCAGACCACATGACCTGAAACAAGGTGTGCAGCTCGTGGCAGAGAGAGATGTGCTTCGAGCTGGGCTCTTTGGGTTGGATCAGCTCCATGCTGCGGCCCCTTGAAGCCCCGCCACTAAGCCCTGCCCCCGAGCCGGAGCTAGCCTGAAATCCCTTCCTCTGGATCAGGTGGGACTGAGACGAGGCCTTCCCCGCCAGTTGGCCGTGGACTGCAGACGCCAGTAGCTCTAGTGCCTGGGTCAGATCCAGGCGCAGAAAGCACTCCCTGAAGACATGCAGGTGGCTCAGTACCTGCAGGATGGAGTTCATATAACAGGTGTTGCCTAAATTCCTCAGGCCCGTCACTCCAGGTGTGACCGTGGGACGCCGTTTGAAGGGTGAGCCATTTTGTTTGGTACTCTGCCTGCGGCGAACAGGTGTTTGGGCAGAACAGGGGGTCGCTGAGGGTGTTTTGGGTTTAGATTTGGTGGTAGAAGAACGGCTGCGGGGTTTGGGAGTTTGTTGGACCTTTTTTGTCCTTCCAGCTTTCTTGCGAGAAGCAGTGGAAGGGCTTTGAGTCCTTGGCCTGCGGGTGAGAGACGAGGGCACAGGTTTTTTCGTCTTGTTGCGGACCCTCTTAGATGGTGTTGTTACTGCCGCGTCCGCAACTCTCTGGCTCTTCCATCGTAACCGGCGACTTTTTCTGAGCGGGGCGTTCTCCAGCTCCTCCTGTAGCTGCCTCTTCAGAGCCCGCCTCCTTTCCCTCGCCTCCCTTTTCTGCTCCTCCTCCTCCTCCCTCTTTCTCTCCTCTTCCTCCCTCTTCTTTCCGCATTCAGTGAGTCCAAACCAGAAGCGGAAGAGGCGTCCCATAAGCGCCCTCCGCCGGTGCCAAAGTGCAGTAAACATCCGGTCCTCGTCCCTCAGCTGCAGCTCGCGGGCACCAGATGGCATGACGGCATCGGGCGCGGCGCTAGCAGAGCGAAGGGTGCGCCCACTGCGGGTGGTAACCTCATAGCGCTGGCTCTGGATGGCGCTGAGCGTACTACGAAGCAGCTTCAGGTCTCCAGTCGCATTATCATTCAGGACATAATCATCACACAAATAACAAAACACGTAAAGTTCATTAACCTCAATAGCCAAGGGGTGGCGCTGCTGCTGGAAATGCTGCAGAGCGTGTTCCTCGATGTAGCGCCCACACGCCACGTGAGCGCAGCCCAGGCAGGCCCATATGGACTCGGTGGTGTTGCAGTCCACGCAGTGCCACTTCTGGGGGTTGAGGATGGAGTGGTCTGGGGCCAGCCGCAGCCGCCCCACATGCTTACACCTGTCCATTACACAAGCCTGCCCGCCAAGCTGGCTGGCTGGCTGTGCTAGTCAATAACTGACCGTCTGTGTGTGAGTGTGTGTGGGTGTGTCAACGCTTCACACTGGCTTCATATCACCATGGTGACCATGGTGAGCTGAGAAACGGGACCCTCCCAGGGCATGGTGGTTTCTAGAGAAGAGAGAACGGATCTGGTTAGTGAAGATGAATAGATTGAGCAAGAAAGCAGGTACAGAAAACAACTTAAATGAACCAGTCCTTCAAAACAGTCAGATCTCTTTTAAATACTTAAAAAAAAACTTTTCCTTGTGGTTATATCACGAGTAATGTTGTTTGACCATCTACTCTGACAGGCAAAAAGTAGTTTATTTTTAAATCATGATATCCAGTTCCTTCTCTGGAAATACATCATACTAAACAATAAAATTATCTCAAAGCCACTACATCTAACCTCTCATAGCTCCGTTTCATGAGGCCGCAGTTTAACAGTGCAAACTGTGGCAAACTGCCAGGTGGCGAGCAGGCTAAAACATTTCCTAACAGGAACGTGGGCCAACAGTAAAATAACTGGTTGATAAACATGACTGCACTGAGTGTTGCCAGGCACATCCATTAAAAAACATAAAGGTGAGTAAATTAACATGGGCTGGGAGCTGTTCCTGAGATAGTAACCAAGAAATATAAACTGAGCAGACACAGTGTCAACAGCCTGGGTGATTTCAAATAGATACAGACCGCTAACAACTAGAGCAGAAGCTTCAGGATTTGCTTCTTTATGTAATCCTATCTTCCAGCTGTGGGAGAGTTGTTCAAAAACACTGACCAAGTAGTTCTTTGGTTTACAGACAGAGGAAGAACTAAACTCAGTCCAAGACCCAACAATCAGCCTCCACTTAGCCTCTCCTGGCTTCTTTTCACATCTCTGGGGGTTGGTGTACCTCAGCCTCAGAGAAAGTGGGTATCCTTGAGTGGGCTGAGCTCAATCAACCCCCCCACTGAGGTCAAAGAAGTAAGATTATCCAACAAAAGGGGGACTGAGCTTGCAAAGTGGTGCACCCTTTTTCTGGATACAGGACTACCTTTACTGGGAAAATGAAAGTGTGGAAACCAAGGGAGAAAAAATTGACTGATAGGAGAAAAGCTTAAGTAACAGATGGAAAATGACCAGCACACAGAAAATATAGGAAAGCAAGGAAACATGAGGTTTCTGAATACAGAAATGTATTGTTTCTTTCTGCTGTGTGACACATTCATTCCATTAAACACTTTAAAACAGCAAAACAAGCACAAAACGTTCAGGTCAAAGTTGGTGTTTGTTTATCAGTTATATTATGGGAGTGGGCGTGTTTATTCAATAAGTGCTCATCAGATTGTGCTGCCATGAGAGTGTGCAGCTGCTGTGATATAAATAAAATCTCACTGCTGTCAAGAATCCAAGACAGACCCTGCTGAGTTGATAACTAACTTATATTGTTGTAAAGAATGCTAACTGATAGAGCATGAAATCATTTAAGATCATTTCTTAAGGCGGTATCGTGATGAACCACAAAGATGCAGAGTAACGCGCTGTCGCTCTGCTCCGAAACTTCAGTGTCCAAACCTCAAACTAGATATTATCTGCACATATGTCTCAGTATTTATCACTTTAGAAATAAAGTGTTTCATTTGATTTGTTAAAGAAATGGCACAAGGCGCTTAGACTCTTAGGAGAGTGGCTCCAGAGTTTCTACTGTCAACGAAGTTTTCTCCACAAGTAAGCGCGCTTTGCCTGGTTTGTCCTTGTGAGTGCATGGTCCTAAGTGGCTGGAATCAACAGCTTTACGTTACCGCGGAATAAACAGATCAAAACAGTCACCGTCAGTTTGTCCAACATGCCTAGAAAGTGAACAGCAAATGACTAAAACGACACGCAAAATAAGGGTCGTCGAACCAGCCCAACTTTTGAGTTACGTTACCTCTAAAGCTAATGCAAGCTAGCTACCGCTAGCATGTAATTGATACAGCTATGAGGAGTTGCAATTATAAAATACTGGGATCAGCCACAGATAAAATCTAAACTATGATAAAAACCTTGGAAAATAGTTGTCCAAAACAGCGTAAAAATACATATAACGTCAGCGCGTATATCAACGTGAGCCACTTAATTTACTTCTGTTGTTTTTTGAATTTATTCAAGAGATTAGTGAGCCCTAGCTGTCATGCTAATATTAGCCTAGCATGCTAGCTAGCACTAGCCTGCCAGGCTAACTGCGTTAATCCTAACAAGTTCATGCGCTAGCCGGAGGTCAGCTCTCAGTGGCAGGCTCGGCTTTAAAACCGACCCGATGGCTGAGTTTAAAAGAGAACAAATTTATCATCGGCTACGCTGTTACACTTTTCAAATGAATGACTCTGTGTGAAAAGAAAACAACATACCGAGCCTCTCCTTCACGGCAGTAACTCCTCTGTTTCTAAAATGATCGCCATCTTGTCAAGTCCCTGTCGCGTGGTGTTGGCTCGAGAGCGTCCTCGATACGTGACGTTGTTGTTGTTGTTGATGATGATGATGATGGGAGTGAGGATGTCCACTTATCTTCTAGGAAAACTATTTCTCTTCGCCCAAAGCCACATTAAAGTGTCATCCTACTGCTTTAATTAAGTTAGACATTTATTGATTTAATGTCAGTTTTATTATCGTTTTAGTGATTTATTTAAATTTGTTTGTTTCCTGTCAGTTTTGTTGCACTTTAATGTGCTAACATGTAGTTCTCTCAGTAACTGTTCGTTATCGTTTTTGTGCCACTTTGATACTTTTTTGAAAATAATAAACAAACCAAAAGAGAGACCGGACACAATCACTGCTTCGCACTGATGGTGAAACTGAAGTAGTACAACTTTAGACCACTAGAGGGGAGTGTTGCACCATTCACATTCAAATATCGGTCCAATGTAGCGCCTATGACCATCGCCAAATCAGCTCCGTATCAATATTAAATTCCATCATATCTTCTCATGCCTCCACCTCAACTGATAGCTTTCTGTCTCAGGTAACTAATGTGATCATGTAGCAAATGCTAAGTTAACTTTAACAAGTGAAAACTGCTGCTTGTATTTTATTTTGGCATTTTTTATTTTTATGCTTAAACAAATATAGTAACTCATACAAATCTTACAAAGATTTTACCTACACAAAAAATGATTATCTTATAAAATCATGCATTATTAGACATGACATCACTCAACAGCTGGGAAATACTTAAAATTAGCTACACCACCCAAGCTTCATATTAATGCATAAATAAAACAAGAATTCAGCCATATAACTGAGTAATATGCAAAAATATTCTAAAAAGTGTCTAAGGAGGCATTCTGCATAACAAAAATAACATTTACTCTTGATACTTAAAGTAAACATAATTGATAATGATACTTGTGAAATTGTAACACAGCACTTTTACTTACATAAGAGCATTTTTTTAAGTTAATACTGCCACTTTACTTGAGTAAAAGATCTGAATTCCAGTGCCTTTGACCCATAAAAGCCCTTTCTTTGCCATTTGCATGCATCAGAAGTGTGTGTGGGTGTTTGTGTGTATTATCTCTGCCCTATGGCCCTGCAGTTGTACATTTAGGAGGCATTTTAAAACCTCGTGGGATGCAGGTGTAGCACTGCATGCTGGTTAATGGGGGCTGGTGGCACTCACTGTGTAGATCCTATCAGTGAAAACAGTGTTTTTAGAAGAAAACACTTCACTGTCTTCTGTGTGGATTCAGGTTTCAACTCTATCCTCTGACAAAAACAAGAAAAAATCAATTAGTATGATTGTATTTGTTGTGACACTTGTTGTAAATCCCTGTATAAATATCACAGTAATTTCTAAGTAAACATCTTAATAAAAGAATAAAGGAAGGAGTTGATTTTCATCGCCCGAAGGGGAACTTTTAATCTCAACTGCACATGAAGAATCCCTCTCATGTACTGATTAGTGGGGAACTGATCCATACAAGCCGCCCTAAACCCCACTCAACAGAGGGAGTGTGGTAATAGGTGTGTGTTTTTATGCAAGTGTGTGTACATCACAGGAGTGGAGGTTTGTGTGAGAGAGATTAAGGGGCGTTTGTGAGTGACTTAAAGGAAGAGGTATGTGTTGATGTGCCATGCGATGCCTGTGAATCACCTCTAATGTTTTTCTCCCTCCATGTCCTCGGGTCTTTACTGCCGTCGTGTCCACACATGCTAACTCGCCCTCCCTCTCTTCCTCCCTGTCCTCTTTTCATCTGCTCACTCTCTCTTTAAAAAACACACATTTTTCTGTGACTATTCTTCTGAGGACCTCATGTCGGGACTTTCTTTTACAGCTGTATCAATCAACATTTTTTAGTTAAGAGATTTGTCCTTCGGTGTTGCAGCTCGACCTTGCTGTGGTGCCTCTTTGGGCTCATTGTTTTGTATTTACAGTATATTTATGATTCAGCTCAGTGAAGTTTTCTCATGAACTCTTGTTTTTATTAAACAAGCTGATAAAACCCAGTGAGATAATAGATAAAGTTAGCTGGAAGCTTAAGAGCCACATATTTTTCCCTGAGAGTCAGTGAGGATTGAAACATGCAGTTTCAGTAAATATCGGACATATATTAACACATTTCTACTACAGCGAAGTTAGTAATAGTGAAGTGAAACCTGCCTGGTGGTCAAAAAGGAGATAATGCAGCTTTAAAGTACAAATCTGACATTTCCACATACCTTTTTTTAAAAAGTTCCATGCTATGGAGCACTTTTTTTATGGGCAAGTCATGCAATTGTTCAATTATGTTGCAGATTTTCACACTTTTTCACTTACTTAATGCTGTTTGCAGTCATTGTGCTAAGTTGAGCTAAACAACTACCTTAATACTGACAGTGCAGAAACAAAAGTGGCTCCACTCATCACATTCAACTCTACATAGTTGAGTCATAACTCTGTCTCAACATATTTCCCAAACTTATGAACTATTCCTTTAACATTTGCTGCTCTAAACACATGATGCTGAGTATACAATTTTTTTTATACAATCAATCAATCAATCAATCAAGAGGGAACCACATTTTAATTTCATTATACAACTTGTTGTATAATGACAAATAAACTTCCGTGTATTCCTTGTATCTTTTTCTCCCAGCATGCTGTGTTTATGGAAGCAACAATGATGTATTGTTTTGGATACATTTAAAAAATGTCTTGCATGACTGGAGACAGCAAATAAATCCATAATCAGCTGCATCTGATTAGAAAGATGGAGAGAGGAGAAGTAAAAGAAAGAGGATCTCGGCCTTGGTTGACATATTTTCATCAGTGCATACGATATCCAAACCATAAACTCAAGTCCTAAAGATTTGCTGGCATTTTGCAACAAGAGTCTTTCGCCTGGACCTCGTAAGGATAGATATTTACAGACCTGCACAAACAGAAAAACATGCAGCTTTGCGACCTGTTTTCATTGAAAGGTGGTTTGATCATTTCAGTGAAAGGAAGCCTTTCCGGTGGTTTCATGCTGGTGTTAACGCAGCTGGATACGCTGATGGTTTTGTGGCAGGTGAAAACGCAGGTGCCATCGAGGCTGCAGGGAAAATGTTTCACAGCCTGTAAACAAACACATCTCCTGTCATTCCCGCTCCGCTTGGTGATGCTGAATGTTAATGTTGGATACCTGACAGCTTCTGGTGTTTATCTGTTTTCATAAAAGAGTGTCCCAACTTGTCATGCGCTCCCATGTTTCCTCCCAAAATGCACCTCTTCTCATGCCAATGTGTTGGTTTGTTCGTAACGACTCGATGACATCAAGTCCTCGTTTGCGTGGCTCATAACGATCAGCAGACGCGTCTCAATCGGTCCGCTATGTCATCACCCTCCCTGTTCTGGCTTGTTCTGATGTTCGTCAGGTAGACAGACATTCCTGATGCGTGTATGCATGCATGCGTGTGTGTGTGTTTGTGTGTAAGTGTGTGTTTTCATGTGCAATTAAGTCAAACTAAAAAAGCATGCATGGTTTCTAAGGACGGAGCTGGATATGTTCAGCCTGGTTTCCTATGCCATAATCTTCTCATTTCCTCTGTAAGTGAATCACAGCTGATGGGATAATACTGACCACATGACTCACTTATCCAGCGCACACTTCCTCCCAACATATTCCTGAGAAAAAAAACTCCCTCCGTCTATATTCTCTGCTCTTATTTCGCTCTTTTCGCCCTCCTCAGGACCTCTGGGTGCTGGTAGCTGTGTGACACCCATTGCAGGCCAGTTACGGGGCATCTGTCTCAGGGTGATGGGTGCTGCCGAAAAGGGGCATTGTGACTCCCACAGAGAGAGGAGGGGAGTGTGTGTGTGTGTGTGTGTGTGTGTTGGGGGGGGTTATTGTCCCCGAGCCTGCGGGAGCTGCCATGCACTCCGAGGCCAATAGCAACGCAAGAATGCTGACAGGACAAAGGCCATAACTCCATTCTATAGCGACACAAGCGAGGCATTGTGTTTATACAGGCACACACACATATACACACACACATGCATGCATTACTACAATAACACACACATACATACACGTACACATAAACTATACGGCAGCAAACGATGCATCTGTGAGAGCATGCCAAGCACTCATTCATCAACTAGTTTCCCACACCATGCAACCCCCCACAGGACATCTCCATCACAGGCTGAGAATGGCCAGTCAATCTGGGGACAATGAGGGAGCGAGCGAGCACCAGAGACAGTGAGAGAGAGAGAAAGAGAGTGGAGGTCCGGAGTTCAGCTGCAACAGTTCATGTGTTTGTGGCTCCATGTCGCGTCTACTCCTCAAGGCCAGTTCCCAGCACACAGAAAACACCTCCAGCTAACCTGAAGATCTGCAGACTCGGTTCTTGTGAGATGTGAAACAAAAATGAGGATGAAAAGTTACACAATTTCAAGTCAAAGCCACACAGTGAAGATGTTAGATAACGGCAGAAGCGTTATCATAAAAATGTAATGATCAAAAGTCAAAATATCCCCTGACATGTCACCACATAATCCATTATTTGATTGTGCAACAGTGTTGAAGAAGTGTTTAATTGTCGTCTGAGGTTTGACTGACGCCACTTTAATTCCATCATCTTAATGTTCCCTCCTCATTTGCGGTGGTACAATGCAACCTGAATGAAGAGTCACCGCCATCAACTGTTTATCTCAATGCATTAAACTCCTGTCATTCGCAATAAATGAAAATGTGACAAGGGCTCAACCGAACATGGCAGAAAAAGTTAGGAACCTCTGAACGGATTTTTATACAGCAACATTATACAAAATAGTCACTTTATAACATATTTTTCTTGCAAAGTAACCAACAACTATAACTGTAAGATAAATTAAATGTAGTAAAAAATACAAGTTTTCCTCTGCAATGTGCTAGAAGTGTAAGGCACCATGAAATGGAAAAACTCAGTTAAAGTACAAGTACAGTACTTGAATACTCCTGGCGCTGAGGCATCCCCTCCAGTCACATTCCTCTTCCCGTGTGCACTCGTTCACCCCTTCCCCTGCTGTCTGGAAACAGCTTGGCAGAAACTAGGAGGAGCCGTGACCCCTCTGCCACAAATCTGTGAATGGGCCATGAATGAGGAAACGTGGGCACAAGAGGCTATCCGGCCTCGGCTGTGAAAAAAAACACATCCACCCCCCCGGCGATCACCGCTCATTGAGGAGGTGAGGCCGGCAGACAGGTGAGTGACCTTTGACCCGGCCTGCCGCGGAGCGCCGCTCGATGCGCCAGGAATGTGTCCACACCTCTCGGCCAACCACGTCACAGCGAGTGGGCGAGGAGGCGGCGGAAAACACGCAAGCCGCCGAAACCCAAACAGAGTGTGTGTGCTCGCCGCGGTCTCTCTGTTATGGTCTACATTCTGTGGCGATGTGTGAATGTAGGGGAGCGTGTTTTGGGAGCAGGAGTGATGGATGACTTAATCTGAAGGGACACGGAGAGAGGAACAGGAGGTGTGTGTGTGTGTGTGTGTGAGAAAAAGGGCAGGATGATAAGGATATTTTTGTCCAATTTATGCGAAGTATTTCAAGGCCTGGGCGGTTATATCAACTGTTGTTGAGAGCTGGAGTTCACGTCAGGGAACAGTTCTGCACAGCAGGAAGGTTTCAAAGGCAAATCAGGACTTCTGCAGTCTTTTAAGGGAAAAATTTAGTCTAATACAAGTTAAGCCTCGTTGTTTTAGCTTTCGCTAGCTTTCTTTTGGTTGTAAATCTAAGGGGACGTAGCAGCATTGCTAAAAAGAAGAACAAAAAGGTACGAAAAAACAGTTTTAAAAGGCTTTAAACAAACTTAGGAGAGAAAATGAAGCAAACTTCAAAATAACTCCGAAAACTGTCTGTTAAATATTAATCAAACAGCAGGGAAAAGCTCATGCAACCAAGCTAGCATTACTGCTAACAAGCTAATTAGCTAGCAGTAGCACTAGGGCTAGTTTTATTTTAAAAAAATATTTCAATGGTAAATTATTTTTGAAAATAGTTATGATACACATTTAATAATACAAGGGAAAATTCTATAAAAAGGAAATCATTATTTATATCAAAAAGAACCATATGTTTTTCTATATCTGGATTAACAAGAAGTTATCTTTGAAAATGTATTAATAATGTATATAACATCATGTTTTTTTAATTAAGTTGGCCTGTTGGAACAGTATTTTTAGTTTTTTTTGTCTGAAATTCATTATTTTTCACTTGAACAACTTGCTTTCTTTAAATCTCAATTTGCTAAACTGCAAAGATGTAATAGAATTTACAAATTTTCCAAGAATTATTGCATTAAATAAACATGCACATCTTCTACAGCACAGATCTGTAAGCTAGCAAGGCTACTGAAAAGTATCATTATGATTCTGGTGAATTTGGATCTCTGCCTGCAGGTCAAAGTGGTCCTTTAGAAAGTTTTACATCGCAGTTTATCGACTGACATCTGGTTCAACTTATAAATAAATTTAATGCATTTGAGAACTCAGAGATTTCCTGTCGAGTAAACAGTTGTTATTGACATTTTGCGTGTGCTCACATCCAGTTTTACCTTCAAAATAAAATGGTTCACAAGGGAAACTGCTGATTTGTTTAAGATCTGTCAAACTATCAGTCACTTGTGTTTTTTTTGCCCCATTGGACTCTTTTAAAGCAAAGTTGCCCATATTTGTCCACATCAGCAGTAATTTATCAAGTAGGACCTTATCGTTACTGATAGAAATGTTGGACAAAATGTAGAAAACGACACTAAAGTTGTAATAATCTGGAATTATCCTTTAATATTACCACATACAAAAACAATTAAACGGAGGGAGAAAGATGAACAATAATTTTTATATAGATATATACAAATAATACTGTACAAGAGCACGAAGGCAGGAATAACGAGAACGTTCTGAGTTTAGCAGTGTAATATGAGATGATCTGATATACGAAACGCTGCGTCATAAACATCTGAACAGCTGTTTTTTTGAACGTGTACACAAACCTACAGAAAGAGCTGGACTGAATCTGGACTGTGCTCATTATAAAACTCTGCATTCAACCGATCTCTCTCTTACACACACACACACACACACACATCTGCAAAACAGACAAATACATTCACGTTCGGGGGGTAAAAACCCATTCACTCTGATTTCAACACAGGCACACCTGGACTGGCTAAGGTTTAACCACCTGTAGTGGCTTGTATGGCTTGTTCAGCGTCACTCTGGGTGCTATGCACACTGTGTCTGCAGCAAACACACACACAAAGACACACACACTGCTGCCTGTGTGAATAGGTGTGTGTGTGTGTGTGTGTCTACTGTAATGGAGCACATAGGCAATGGACGTGCTCCATCCACAGTTCATGTCACAGGGTCATTCAGTGTGTGTGTGTTAAGTCTTCCTCTCTTTGTGTTCATTTTTCCCTCAGTCAGGCTAAAGTGCTGCAGAGAGGAGGACAAGTGTGTGTGTGTGTGTGTGTGTGTGTCTTAATGTACGTCAATAAGTCCAGGGGGGCATCAGTCAAAATAGAAAGCACTTGGCCACAGCGCTGAATTCCTTAATTTCTTGCAGAACAAATCCTACATAGGAATGTTGGAGACATGCAAGTCTTAATTAAATTATGTCCCGTCTGTTTTTAAGCCGGTGCAGCCAATCACCGACAACCGCAGAGAAATGAAGGGGGTCGCAATCACGTCAGTTCAGCCCCGAAAACCTGCTCCCACGCCTGTCCGGTTCAATATTCCACATCTGGAGGACAAGAAAGCACAAATCCACAGCGTTTCTCTTTTTCAAAAACAGTCCCGTCTGTCCACGTGTCCATGCGTCCTCCAGTGTTTTAACGCTCAGTTTACCAGTTGCAGTCCTTCTTCAGTAGCGTGAGGACTTTGCGCCCCAAGCTGGCTCTCCAGGGCTTGACGAAGCTCTTCATGTTGACCAGGAGGCGGCCCTGTTTGCGGTCCGTGTGGCCCGCCACGAGGTACTCCACACCTGAGAAATGAGGTCAAAGGTCAGGGACACTGAAACTCTCTAGGAAATAATTTAAATTCTAAACACCTTAATTACATCTGAATCTGTACTGACTGATTTTCACAACAGCTTCAAATCGTATTATTTTGTTCAAATAATTGTTTATAGTCTTTCCTTGAATAGCTTGTTGCCATATTTTTTAAGAAAGGTTCCTCAAATACAAGGAAATACAGCACATGTGAGGGATTATTTATGCAGTGGTTAATCTACATTTGCTGCTTTGTGAGTATTTCCAGCTGCAGGAGGGTAAATGTTGGGTTGTGTCTGAATAAACTTCAGGGTGTGTGTTCATGGTGATGAAGGGACATGTCACACAGTGCAAAACTGTGGCTCAATGATGTGTTTTAAATAGTTTTTGGAGAACAATGGGGCTCAATGGCACTGAGGAAGACGATATATATGGCTATGACACACAATACATGTTAGCTCATACATTTATAGCTGGGTTTGGGCTCTTTTGTGGGATTTTTTGACGAGAACAGACAAAAATAACAGCAGCCTAAGCAGTCACAGAGGTCTGGCTTTGATAAGACCATCGGTTTTCTTGCTTTAAGTGTAAAGCATCTCAAGAAATGTATGAAAAGACTCCTGTACTGAAGGAGACAATGACAGGAGAGTGTGAGTCTCACCTGGGTTGAGGATCGGACAGGTGCAGCCCCGTGCGGTCCAGGACTCGGGGTAAAGAGTGACACGACCTCGCTGTATCTTCACCTTGGTGTTCTGACTGAGCACCTTCTGAACTTTGACCTCCACCTCAGCGTGAGAGCCCTTATCGTGGGCTGACAGCACTTTCACCTTCAGCACTGCGAGTCAGGAAGAAAGAGAAGATGGAATAAAAAACGGCTCTGTTCATGTTGCTGCTAAAATTCATGTGTTTGATCTTGTTTTCAGCTACATTTTCCCCAAAATGTCAAACTAAGGAGCCATTTCAACCAAAATATCTACCAAAGGAGCTCCATCTTTGTCTTCTACAGGCTGAAATATCTCCACAGCTACATGATGGATTGTCATGAATATTTTTGAAGGCATTCGTAATTTCCAGAGAATTGACTGAAATGACTCACCATCACCTGACTTTGAAAAGTCGGGTGATCATGAGTCAAAAACTGAATGTGTTCAAAACTTTTTGACCAGATTGCTGCAAAATTCTCATCAAGCTCGGCTTTAAATGCTAAACAAGGATGGTGAACTTACTGATGATACACTTTTTTATCATCAGCATGTCAGCTATTGTGATTGTGAGCATGTTAGCATGCTTAGATTAGCATTTAGCTCAAAGCTGTATTGTTCAGCCACATCTGCAGACACTTAATCCTATTTAATTCCTACTACATGCTATTCAAGATTATTTTTTTTGAGAATCTGGTTTAAAGTTATCCAAGTTATCTTGTATTGGTTCTGACTGTCCTTGGCTTCTTTTTGGATGGAGTCCCTTCTTCACTGGACTTTGAACTTCAAAGTCCTCTTAAACATCCTGATAAACAGAAATGACTTCTTTAATTGTTTTATAGGGGCAGGATAATAAAACGATCAAAGAAACTCATTTAGCTGACGACGTGTGATGAGGATTCATATGGTTTCTTACCGTATGCGTAGTTCATGGTGCAGAAGAGTTTACTGTTGGTCAGAGCTTGTTCTTTGCATTCACATTTCTCTGCAGAGGACACACAAAGGAACACATTAATATCTGTAACATAACTGATGATATGTGTGTGTGTGTGTGTGTGTGTGTGCATGTGAATGTGTGTGTGTGGTCTAAGATACTGTGCAAGGCGTCCTAAGAATGCAAGCACAGTGTGTGTGTGAGTGTGAGTGTGTGAGTGTGTGAGTGTGTGTCCAGTGAGGAATGTGCCTGAAAGCTGCAGTTACAAGGCGGTGGGGGGTCTAACAGAAGGGACACTTGGAAACTGTCCATGCATGCATGCATGCATGCATGCACACACACATATACACACACGGACACACGCACGCACGCACGCACAAACACACACACACACACACCTTTGTTCCACATCTTACAGCACTATGAAGACTGTCATTACTTAACCATTAATGCTTGGCCACTGGACTGTGGAGGAGGATGAATAACAACCATAACAACCATACACACACACACACACACACACACACACACACACACACACACACACACACATACACACACACACAAACACACTCATGCATGCACACGCTGGCATCTCACCTGAGTAGTGGAGGGCAGAAAAGAGCTCGTCTGCTCTGAAGATCCTGACCGGCTCGCTGGAGTTCACCTCTAAGTTGTACAGATCCAGATCAGAGCTGCACACACACACACACACACACACATACACAGATCAATGTGAATGGGAAATTGATAGAAGCTGAATCTGGTAGTATAAGAGGAACAGACTTCTTCACTCACCCAAACATACAGTCTCCAGTAAACGGATCACAGTCTCCTGCACAATCACACGGACGGCAGCCATATTCGTGGAAGCCCCAGTATCCCACCATGCACCTGTCACAGTGGGCTCCACCCACTCCAGGTTTACAGATGCAGTTCCCGTTGGAGGGGTCGCAGAGTGAGCCGTCAGCCAAGTGGAAGGGCATGGAGCCCAAGGGGTGACAGCTGCATGCTGGGAGAGAAAAGAGTAGATATGAGGTTGCATATTTGAATGAATTTATTGTTATCATAAATTTTAAGACAAACTGTTTATATAATGATTTAAAGAGATTTCTTTATATTACAAATGGCAGCTGTTCTGTTAAGGAAAACATGATTTCTTAAACATGTTTATCTTCTTTGGTTAAAGACACAGAAAAAGTATTTAGAAGCCAAAACATTAACAGATGTTTTTTTTACTGGCTGTTTCCCTTTCAGATAACTGACAGTAAAGAATAAAACAGGAAACACAGAGAGAAAAAAGGTTGACACGTGACAAACGTCTGGCCAAACTAAATAAAACCAAGTACAGTGTTTAAATACCATGTGTCTGACATCTTACCACAATAAAACACCTTAAATTAGTTTATTCTGAAATACAATTGCATCAACAACAGCACTGGTGTCATGAAACAGCCAACATCCTTAATCCATAACAGTCACAGCTGTACTTCGAATTTAGCGCCACCTACAGACTGTTTAAAGCACTGATGCAGTGGCTCTGGCTGTTTTGATCATAGCAGATGCAGTCTAGTAGCTTATATTTACATAAACCTGGATTTCTATGATGTTCATCTAAAAGATGTCTTGGATTTATTCAATTAGTTGCAGCTGCATCCGTCCATTTGTCGTCATGATATTTCAGTGTGAAACAAAGCGTCCAGCCGTTAGCATGGCTACATACACACCTGTATACATCTAAAACAAGAAACAAATAATAACAATATGAGGCAACATATCTAAGAAAAACTATTTAAATAGTTAAAAAAGGAAGTCACATCTGGAGGATTCTTAGTCTAAAGGTCTTTTAAACAAACTTCTGCTGACATGTACATCATGATTTACTACCATTACTTAAGTATTTCATCATTCATCAGTTGTTCTATTGGTCTGTCTGGTATTGTTGCAGGAGCTTGTAACACAAAGGCCTCTCTCTTTTTCTTATCACCCACCCACACACACACACACACACACACACACACACACCTCTCCAGCTTTCTCCCTCCCTCATGTCCCCTCTAATTGTGTGCTGATAGGGTGTTCTTTAAACAACCTCCAAAAACAATATGTTTGCACACACACCCACACGTTTCCACTGGCAGTCTGAGAAAACCGTCTGCTGTCTTTCTGCTGTTATCAACACCGAGACCCAGAGCCCTGCGGGAGGAGGTGTCAGGCCTCCCCCATAAATCTGTCCCTATCTCCGTGGCAGACGGGGAGGGAGACATGATGAAGGAAAGGCAAAAGACCAAGACAGAGAAACAAGGGGGGAGGCGTTGTTTGGGTCCATTTCTCTGCTGTTTAATGATGCTTGACTGGTAGTAAATGACTCTAACTGCTTACTGTACAACATGTCCTCCTGCACCTCTTTTTTTTTGCTAATGCTTTATTTAACTACAGATTATAGACAAAAAGTCATTGTTTTTAGATCAAGAGGCTGTGTTTTTTTTAAAATCAAAGTGCACGATACGATCTTGAATTCACATGACTGCTCACACAATCGACTGTAAATAAATTTACAAGTTTGCACACTTGAGACTGAAGGTTCATGCTCGACCTTGGAAACAGAGGTTGATATAACAATCTCGCCACAAGGTTCATTTAGGCTGTTTTGGAGCTTTTAAGTGCATTAAAATGCCTATTTGAGGTGTTTCCCAGATGTTTTTTGTTGCATGTGAACAGAGCACTGCACAGTAAAGTGCATGTAGCAGCAGGTGTAAATAAATTGAGTGACTTTTATGAACAAGTGTTCCAAGTTTCATTGCTTTATCATCACCAACACATGACTTACACGCATTTTTGTGACCTTGTGCATGTGCATATTTACTGTGAACCTGAAACTTGGATCTATGTTTACAATCCAGGAACCAAACTTTATATTTGGGGGACAAAAAGAAAATCCAAGGAGACAAGTGTGGCAATTGTAGGGGCTGGAGAACGACAACTGGGTTGTTGCACACAAGAAAAGTGCATTTTAAGCAGGCATGTTGTCATGTTGGAGACCCCAGTGTTCATTGCATCACAGTTTAGTTCATTTGTGTTGATAATTTTCAGTCAGAAGCCTCAGAGTGTCACAAAAGTACTTGACATTGTTAGTCTGACAATAAGGGTTTATTTCATGCTGCACAACCCTGCAAATGTCAAAGAAAACCACCACCATGCTCTTGTTTGCCCTGGTGACCTGATGCGCCAAGAGACAGAAAACGACGAAACAACAGAGGGCCGCAGCTTTATCCATCAGTTTTATGATCGTTTGTGAATTTCTTCAGTAGAAGGAAATGAAATGTTTCCCACAGTCGACTTATCAAATCACAGAAGAAGCTCAACGGTGTCTTCGGCCCATAAGAAGGTAACAACCGCAACCTTCCCGAGCTTCAAACCAGACAGCTTATCAGACGAAATCACCCGGGACAACAAAAGATAAGATTAACTTTATCATAAGACCGAACTGTGCAATATCACAAAATCATAAAGATATCACATTTATTGACTTCATAGATATGAACATGTCAGCAAAGACACGCAAATATTAAAAAAAACTGACCGCAGAAAGAAAACACTCAATCATTAAGACACAAGATTTCAATGTTAAGACTCAGACGCTTGAAAAAGTGTGTTTGCATGTGTGTGTTTGTGAGTGTGAGAGGCCGAATCTACACTATTGTTTAGCGAGCAGCCTCCACATGTTAATAATTAACAGAGATTACAGCACCGCCTCGGTTTCATGTTAAGCCAAAACACGTGTGACAATGTGTTTGGTAACCGTGTGTGTGTGTTTACATATCTGTGTGAGAATTTATGAGCACTTGAAGGGGTCACTACACAAAGACTCCTGTGTGTGTGGGCGTGTGTGTGTGTGTGTGTGTGTATCTAAGATAGCTGTCAGCTGCAGATCTTTCGGGAAACTTCATGAGCGTGTGCCGAGACACGACAGGACACCTGCCTGGCCGCCCGATGTAGACAACAAAAACCACCCTCTCACACACACACACATGTACAAACACACACTGTAACTTTCCCCCTCTGCTTAAGTGTTTTGGTGTGTACGAGCTTGACAGGCATGTTTTCTTTCCTGGGCCCCTCAGATCCTGGTATGAAAAAAATGTTCCTCACGATGGAGGGAAATTCCTCCATTGTCAGTGAGCAGCTACAGCGGGATTTCACAACCTGTACCTTCGTCTCAGGGGTTCTCCGAGCATGCCATTGCTCCTTTTTTCTATCAATCAGCCGTCAGTGAAACCTTCAAGCTTTCCAGCCTCCAAAGTTACCCCACAGGTGAGTTTTCAGGTGCCAAAAACATGCAAGACACCCAGCCTTATCACTGAAATTCAAACCTTACAACATGTTTTTTATATAAAAAAGGGTATTAAAATTCTTATGACCTTATTTAGAGATGCAAACACACCTAAACTTGCTGGGTGTAGCACGTTGACATACTTTTACTCGAAACAAGATAAAATGCAATTCATCAAACTATAAGATCCTGATAAGATCAATGCCAATAAACTCCGAGCAGACTGATTAAACTCAAATTAAATGTAAAATGATTTATGCTGATGGTGTCATAAGAGGTTGATATATAGGTTAAATAATAAATTATTGTGACAAGGTTGAAGATTAATGTGAAAAAACAACACTAATAGCCTTTAGTCATGCCAGCAGTTATGTGAGGCTGTATTATCTTAAAACATCAGCATGCTAACATGCTAACACTTTAGTGCTAATTAGACAAATCCTAATATTTGCCACTGTCATCATCTATCATCATCTCACTTTGAGATTAATTATATCAGGTATAGTTTATCAAATATTTTTTCTGTGCTGGTTTAATGTGTTACTAAGCTAACAGTTGCTAATTAGCAATAAGAAATATAAAAAGTAGGACTGAGGGTCATGGGATTGTCATTCATTATGCAGGAATTTGGTCACAAATCTAATAAAATAAAACTTTTGACTAACATTTTATGGCACCCAGAAGGTTAAACTTAATGATTTTGATGATGATGCTAATTTCTCTGCTAGTAGCATGAGGTTGACACTTGAAGTTTTGATTGAAATCCTACAGAACTAAGCTGTGGGCCACTTTTGCTAGTTGTGAATTAGCAAATGTTAGCATGCTAACAGGTCAAATTGGTGAACATAAAACATGCTAATACATTCTTAACATCAAAATGTCAGCATTATCATTGCAATGTTAGCATGCATTTAGCTCATAGCAGGCTGCAGGCTCACAGAACTGTTATCATGGCTGATTATTTGCTAATGTTAATGTCCATATTCTCCAGCTATTTATTATTTTGTCATAGCTATTTGTTTATAGACTTGGCTCTTGTTGGGTTGGTTCAAGGGTTAAAAAGTCAAAACATTTTTAAAAGATGTCTGTATTTTGTTGTGAT
>JAPZDY010000015.1:15361119-15371497 GCA_029783645.1 Ctenochaetus hawaiiensis | reverse complement strand
AGATGTCTGTATTTTGTTGTGATGGATATCTTGATGTAATAAAATGAATAAATAAAATATGTATTACACACCCAAACCCTGACTTTTATGATTGGGTAAACAGGCTGACGTATTCTCTCCTTTAGGTGTTTTTGAATGGTCTGGTGCAATTTGACAGTTGTTTGAATTCCATGCGTATGTGAACACACACACACACACACACACTCTCTGGTAATCATGTGTGAGTCCAGCATACCTGCAGTACTGAGCTGAGACTGGGTCAAATCTGACAGATAATCAGATGGAGAATGTAGCCACTGTTCTGTTGTTTATGGATGACTATCGCGTGTTTACTTAAGACTCGTCTCATCACCGGAGGGCAACATGCCGCTCAAAACACACACACAAACACACACATAGAGGACCCTCACACATTTACAACTACTACCAATGATGATTACCCCTAAGCTGCTCAAACTCTGAGTCACACATGAAATATGGCAACAACAAGCCAAGATGGACAAGCAGGAGTTGTGTGTCATGCTTTGAGTCAAGACGAAGGAATGCCATCATCCCATGACTAACTGTGGTGTAATCTTTGGATGGAGTAAAGGCTGTCTGCTGTCTCACACAGTCAGACACACACAGACACACACACACACAAACAGACACACACACACAGGGCCAGGTGCCCATCAGAAATCAGTGTTATCAAGCACGTCCCGGCTTGTGATCTCAGTCCTCAGCGTTCCTTCAGATAGCGAGAGCCAATGTGTTGTGGTGTGTATGTGGTTTATGTTTTGTTTCCCATCAGTATCAATTTGTCAACACCAACAGGTTAAATTACCTTTATGATATTTTAAAATACGTTCTACATGTTGCTGTTTTCTGGTTACATGCTGTCATGGTTGCGGTTCATTTTGCTAAAAAACTTGTCTGAGAAAATGCATCTAATATTCAACAGGTGAAAATTCTTAACTTGAACACATTTTTAGGTCAATTCAAGTGACAGGTGATGTCTGAGGCTATAATATGTGGTCAGTTTGAAAAGTGAATACATGTAGTTCTTTGATTTAATACTACTTGACCATAACTATGATATTAAACAAAAAAAAATCCCAAAACACTAATTTAAGATGTCCAACAATGCAAACTTTATTACAGGTAATGAGCAGCATGTTTAGTTGAGTGTAACTGGTGTGTGTTGGTGTGTTTTTCTTACGTTTGCAGGAGTCGGGGGCAGTGTGTGGTCGCTGGGGGTCTCTGTAGAAGCCCGCCTTGCATTTCTGACACTGGCGTCCTTCGGTGTTGTGGAGACAGTCGCAGACGCCGCCGCTGCGCTGGCCAGAGTCACGCCACGCCATCCAGTCAAAGTGGCAGCTCTGAGCATGTCCGTTACACTTGCACTCTGGTGGGAGAAGAAGGAAAAGATGTAACAACATCAGCAACGGGGACAGACTATAGAAAGAGGAGCTGCCTTTTGATTAATTACAAATTGATCAGTGAATTGTTTGTTGGAGGGATCTATTAAAGACTGAATTATGTTAAAAACCCACAATAACTTGAAATCAAATGGTGACTTTCTTTGACTTAAACTTTTAAAAAATGTCATGGCTGCTTTTTACTAAAATGACTTTTAAAAAATACAAGCTCGTTGCCGATTACACACAAACGGTTAGAATCTGTCTTTATGGACTCAGTTCACCCTTTAGTGCATCATTAATTTCCAAGACTCTGCAAAAACATGTCGTTTTTACAGCCATTTCCAGCAGCTTCTTCTTTGTTAATCCTCATCGGGGCTTGTTTATGCAGTTTCTACAGGCTGTGTTTGCACATGCAGTCATAAATACTGGTTTCTGTTTGGCTGTTTGTTCTAGAAGCCCTTGTTGCAATATGAAACCACATTAGATTTATCTACCATCATCACAGCTTCACCTGAAAAACCACCTGGAACCTGATTTGAGGATCACATCCAAAGAAGAATTTAACTCCGGGGGGAACTTTTCTTTATTCTGCTGAGGAAGCAGGACTGGCGTAGATGGCCTCTAGTTACATTAACAGTTTAAGTTACCGTTGTGTCAAAGGTGCGACTGCATCTGTTTGACTCACTCCGACATTCGTGTGGCGCCCCCGTCAGTCCGTCCGCGGGCTGCCAAGGTCGGTCGTTGTAGAGAGGAGCGCAGCGCTCGCAGTGATCACCTGCAGTGTTGTGTCTGCACACACACTTCCCATGGACCTGAGAGAGAGAGAGAGAGAGAGAGGGAGAGAGAGAGGAAAAAGGGGGAGAGAGACCTCATTAGCAACAAGAAAAATGATAGACAGAGGTAGAGATGGAAGGATGGGAGGAACAAAGAGGTCAGTGTGATGAAGAGGAACGCTTCCCACGTGAGGAAGAGCCTGTCGGAGGTGAAGACTCTACTCTTCTTCTGGATTTCTCTCCATTTCTTCTCCTTTTTTTTCAAGCTTTATGATCCCTTATTTTCCCTCATCCTCCTCTTCCTCTCATTGGTCTCCTTACTTCCTCTCCCTCCATCTCTCTCACTCTCACTCGCCTGAAATTAGTGAATGGAGATTGATTGTTTGGCTTCATCACTGGAAACAAGAACAGGATTTTAGTCTGAAAAGCCTGTGTGTGTGTGTGTGTGTGTGTGTGTGTGTGTTTACGAGTGTGTGCGTATGAGAAGAGTGCAAGTATGCAGCGCTGAGAGCACAATAACAATCTCCTTGTCATTCCTGTGAGCTGGAATGCCATGCATGCTGGATAATGATTGAAGGAGGAGGGGGACAAGGCATCTGAGGAAGCTCTTTATTTGTTTGCGTTACACCGTGCAAATGTAATGTAGGACACACACACACACACACACAGACACACACACATGATTATACAATGATTACAGACTTAGACACACACTCACACAAACATAATTGCAAAATGCATAAAAAACACACACAACAATTCTTGAATTTGTTTCCCACGGTGTGTGATGTGTCACCAACTCCTGATCCGCTGTTCTAAGTTCAGAGTTTAAGTTTATGGGACATTTTAGCACCAATTACAGCTCAACTCTCATATAAAGATCATATTAATGCTGTGTACTGTACATAAAGGGATGATGTCCATTTTAAACAATGCTATCAAAGTATAAGAGTGTATGTCAGCTGAATGATTGTAGGAACATGAAACTGTTCCCATGTCAGATTTAAACTTGAACTGCCTGAGTGAAAACCAGAAATCCTAACACATAAACCACATGGGATCTGAACATTATAAACACTTCAGTTTATAATATGACCCACCATTAAAGGTCAAATAAATTAGAGTGGATTTAACTGCATTTTTTAGCTGCACTCGAACAAAATCCTGAGGAATTACACTGTGATTGATGCTAAAACGTTACATTTAGCACCTTTAAACACATCCACATGCTATGGAAAAGAGCCCGAAGCAACATGTTCTCAGTCTGAAATGACCTCAGATCAGTCCTGCAATGCAGAGGTGAGCACACATGACTGATTTTACACCACCTCAATCGCACTAATGGGGGAAGCAATCGCTTAAATGAGAGGTCCAAGCAAAATAGCAAGCAGGAGACCTAAAAAACACATATCGCAAATATGAAAAAGTTAAAAGGAGGTAACGAGTGAAAACATCCAGAGCGGAGAGAAACAAGAGAATCTTGGAAAAAAACGGGAAAAACTGAACAGGGAGGAAGGAGAAGAAGGGGAAAGAGGGCAGCAGCTGGCTCGGGTCCAGACAGCTGGTATTTGAACCCATTTCACATGTTTACCATACCGTGATACGGGACAATTAACACATGTACACACTAAGAGCTGCACACACGCAACCATGCAAACCGGCCATTCAGAGGACACAGCAGAGCCGGACTGATATGTGACGCTGAGGGCTGATGGGGGTGTTTCTGGAGGCTGCTGACAGCTTATAGATCATGTTAGTATCTTTACATTTAACTCCTTTTACACCAAAAAGGGACAATCATGCAGTTTTAAATCAGATACTTATAATAAAATCTAAAATTGTTGGTCGAAACATGTTTTGGGAGGGTCAATTAATCTTGGCAGTGCTTCTCTGATAATTATAAATAAATTAGGCGGCAATGAGCATCTTAAGAAGGGCGCAAAAAAAGAGATAAAAGCATTAAATCCTGTAGTTTAGTGTTGTTATATTGCACTTTAGAGTCCAAACTTTATTAACATACTGGTAGTTTATATAACTTTTACTGCTTTATCAAATCAGCCAAAGCATATAAAGCATCTTTTTATGCAACTCATTACTTTCATTAATTAATAACAACTGTCTAAAATATTTCTGATATAGCAAACCTGATAAAAGCCTTATTGATCTTGATGGATAACTTGTGTAAACACATCTGGAAAAAAATAGGCGAGAAAGAAGCCTTACATCATTTCAGTGGTGCGGATGATCCCTTCATGTTCTTAATAAGTTGTATATTGTCACGTCATCTCATTATATTTATATAATACGAGTGTACAATTAAATGAACTGAGACAAACTGATGTTTAATATGCTGATATGTGTTTTGTTTCCTTTTAGACAAAATAATTGCACTGAAAAAATGCAGATTGCAGGCAAGATGGAGTATAAAGTTGCAAAATTTTTCCATTTTATGGCATTATGATGCATTACTACCACCTACTATTTCAAAATGAGAAAGAAATGCAACAGAAATGAGTTGATGAATACTCCTGTGATTGAAACAATGCAATACGCTCTTTGAAATATTATAAGATGTAAGTAAAAAGAAATGAAAAGAAAACAAATAAGAAAGGTAGAAATATAAGGAAACACCAAAACCCAATAGGACTAATTGTTGCAATCACTCCATTATGCATGTGTGTGTATATGTGTGTGTGTAAATGTGTGTTTGTGTTAGCTTTGTGGTTAACTAACAGACAGTGTAATCACCCTGAACCACAAAAATGCGTCACAGGAGCACAAAAAAACAACAACAAACAAACAAGCTGCTCCTTTCGTCTGGGTTTTACAGTGTCTGGGCAGTAATGACCACTGCATGAATTAGAGCCACTTTCACTGTTGATTACTGCACACATACACACACACACACACACACATTAATTTCCTGGAGATTTACCCTCAACCTAACCACCACACTCACTTGACTAAACTCAATCACTGACCCCAAAATCAGCTCGAGAGTTTGTTGTCCCCACTTGCACCAGTCGTTTCCAATTAACTGGTGTTGAGTCTGAGATGTGTCCCCAAAAGTAGCCTAAGTCTATCACACACACACACACACACACACACACACACACACTTAGAGCAGACAAAACACTGCATACTTCAGCACACACACCTGACACACAGCAGACCAAACAAACAACATACTGTACATATGTGACCAGAGAAGAACATGATGCTGCACTCTGTGATTTTAGTGCCATTACAAGGTCACACACAAAAAAATATACACACATGCACACACACACACACACTGACATGTAACTAAGTACCAGGAATTTATACTTGAGTACAAACATAGGTACAACACCTTGCACCTAACTTGGGTATTCCAATTTTACACAGTTATTATACATAATCTCAAAGGCAAATATTCTACTTTTTGACTTCACTACATTCGCCTTACAGCTATAGTTACTTCTCGCTTTTTCAGATTACTTTTTTCATATACTTACTGTCCAGTGTTTCCCCAAATTTGGTGATTTTAAAGTTGAATATTTGAGACAAACTGAAGGATGAAGTGTTCCTTTGTGTGTTGAGAAAATTCTCCTCCTTCTTCAGCAAAATAAACAAAATCCAATCCTCCTGGATTAGCTGGAAAATGCATTGTTCCGAAGCTGAAAACAGGGCTGTTTTATCGAGCTCATGAGAAGTTTTACTTTTTAAAGATATGTGTGGTTCTCAAAGGACAGTGATGCTACAAACGTACGATGATGAGCTCAAACTTTGAACAAGTACAGCAGTAAAATGCAACATGCACATTAAGTTAGCAGTAATATTAATCCAGTTCAATGCATTTCCTTTTTCTTCTTTAACTGAATTACTTTTAAATATATCAGGTTTTGAATGCAGGAGTTTTACTTGTAGTCAAGCATTTTCTTAGCATAGTATTAGTGTTTTTACTAAGGTAAAGGATCTGAATACTCCTTCCACCGCTGCACACGCCCTTCCCTTCCATGACTGATCGGTAATCTCTGCCCCCATCTCCCATCTTGAGCCGCTCTGCTTGTTTGGGTTTTGCCAGAAAACAGCGGCTCTGGGTTGAAACAGAGACACAAAACAAGCTGCTGATAGGCGGTAAAAAGAACTTACATAACAACCTTTGTGTGTTTACTGAACGCTCCCGCATAGCAAACTGCAGGACGACGCGCCAATGACCTGAGGTAATGTTATGTGGACAGTTAAGAAGGATTTACTGTTCAAACTTTAAGTCTCTGGCTGCAGATGGACTAATATTTGTGGTGAAAAATGAATATCAGCCCCTCTGTGTCTTTCTCCATCCGTGCCAGCATGAAAATGATCTTTTATTATTATTATCCTGGCGTACAGGGAAGGGTTCTACTGCCCCGGGATTTAAAGGCTGTTTCAGAGGATTTTATATCCTCAAAAGAAGGAAATCCTGATGAAAACACTCAGTAGAGCTACTTGGAATTTCTTGGCATTAAAATAATCAGATTAAAAGATTGAAACACTGCGTCCAATAAATCGTCCATCTGCACTTTCATTGGAAAAAGGCTGGTATCAGCAAAGAAAACATGTGAAACCTCTTGCTCATTTATCATATATCATACCAAACATTCTCTCTGTTTCAAATTAGTTTAAGATATGAGATTTTTTTAGCTGCAGGTCAGACTGCAATCTGTAAGGTATGATAACTTACATAAAGCTATGCGTCATTTTACAGTGATATGCACTGAACAACTTATAGAATCTTAAAGAATGCAGAGTATTAAAAAACTAAAAACAATTATAACCTGGAGGATTAATAACTTTTTCAGTACATTCAGTGAAAACAAGAATAAGAAGCAGCCGTGCTCTGTAAGGCTCTGCTTTTACATATATTTTAGATGTATCTTACATAAAAAAACCTCACATGTATGATTTTTTTTCACTAACATCAGCTTTGCATATTTGCTCACAACAATGACGACATCTTTATTTAGCATGTTAGCATGCTAAAATTTGCTAAGTAGCATAGCAAAAACGTTTTCCAAGAAAATTAATCCAGTCATTTTGTAAAATCTTGTCTGAGACCACAGAATTATCATTAACAATATTACTACTACTAATATTAATACTGTTTATTTGTGTATAGGATATTGTGTATAAATTCTGTCATTATAATCAGTTCAGGGTTTCTTACAAATAACCTGTCAAAACTGCTGTATGCTTTAACAAATGCAGCAAAAACTAAACAAACATGCAACTTAGCTAATCTTGAATAAAGGCCATTGTTGTACCAGTGTATGTTAAATATTACTGCCAAACCAAATCAGACAAGCCAAAAAATTGGACGATACTATCTTAAAAAAATCATATCTGCATACATTTGGGTGGTTAAGAGTTTAGAGTAACACAGTGTGTCCTTTAGAGAACAATAACACAACAGCACACTGCAATTTCCGTGCATAGTATTCTAGTAAAACTTTAAAAAAAACAAGAGATCTATATCAAAATTGTTTGTTTTGTTATGTTTATATGAAGAAATGTGAGCACTGGCTGAACGATAACTGATATTTTCCAAACTCTCAAATATTTATATCGCCGTCAGCCTCAAGAATCCATTATCAGTGGTGCTCTGTCACTGTTGATGTAGTGCTATTGTTTGTCTGTCTAAATGTTTTTGCCTGTATAAGTCGTAAAGGAAACTCCTTGTTGACGCTCACTTTCCCTGTCGGGCTGATTGCAGCAGAACGGACGCTCGGCTTCAAAGTCATCCAGCATTTCTGTTTGTGGAGATCGCTGCGATAGTAGCCCGGCTCTGAAACACTTATGGTTGATCTCCAGGAAAAACACAGAATCACACCTTTATCAACACACACACACACACATATCAACACCACCATTAACCCTCAGATGAGTCAATATCCACATCTCTTGGGTTTGTTATCAGCAGAAAGGCAGCTGTTTATCTGACCAGACAGAAGAACAGAGGAAGCAGGAGAAAGAAAGGTGATCCACCGCTACCCCTCCTACAGTTAAGATGACTGCCAACGTGAAAAAGTCATCTACTCTGTAAAAATAAAGCCTCATAATCTCAATTTCCTTGCCAAGTGAAAAGTGTGCCCGCAGGGAATGAAGCATTAAGTCAGAATATCAAAACAAGATGAAAAGATGAAAGATGAAAGTAGCAAAATGCTACTAAATGGATCTTGAATTATGATTTTCGTTTGTCAAACTACCATTTATAACACTAAGCCTTAACATTTATGCTCAAGCTTTGGTGTATTTTGATTGCATTTCTATAAATACAAGTTTTACCAGAGCTAGATCTCCAACTATAAAAGAAACCTGTTAATTTTTTACCCACAAGTGAGGCAGTGAAGCAATGTTTTGCAAAGAGATATCTTATTTTGTTTGTGTCACATGCTCTGTTTGCACTCACATGTGGATGCACATGTGGTTCTGTACCCGTTCCTGTGGACAGCAGGGGGCGATAATGCAAATGTGCAGTGCAAGCAAGCCATAACATTCAAAATTCTTTTTTTCATGAAGTTATTGCTTCTCTTACCACATGGTTGGTCCGGTCTCTGATGGGCTGGTACCCCGGTGCAGGAACACACTGCTCAGCGTGTCCGTTACAGAAGCAGCTTCCCTTCACTATCAGATCATAGATGGCAAAGTGTCGGGTGGGAAGAGCTTTATGTGCAGAGGTGAGGTCTTTGGCCTGGCAGGGACACGACTGACGCTTCAACAGCCGGATGCGGATGTTGGTCACCCTCAGCTGCTGCTGGCCCTCCGCCCCGAACGGATCCAGGGACTCCCACTTTGGGAGGGTCCGGTAGATCACCTGATAGTCATAGAAAGACATCTGCTGTCACAAATAACAGAAAATCAACTGATTTTTATGGGCAAAAGTTTTCGTGGATGTTAATTATTAATGAATTTACACTTTCTGACCTGCAAAAAAAAAGAGAAATCCCATAATGATTCAACTGACAAGCTAATTAACAAGTCTGACAGACTTTAACTTTGACTTGACTCCTTTCTCTCACTTCTCTCTTCAGAATACGAAGTTTTTTTGTTGGTTTTCAACCTCTTTGTTTGACTTTTTCTTTATGTCTTTAATCATGATGAGAGATAATAAAAGTCTTAATAGTAAAAATAAGAGGATGGGAAGTTTTTCACGCTTGCAGCCCCACTTCATGATTTAGTGAGATTAGACGTGTGTTTCCACTTGAACAATCAGGTTTATTGATGCTACTCATGTCACTACATCTGTCATCTTAATGGGGGTTTGTTTTGGCATCTTTTGTGCACCGAACCATGACCTTAAACCCGGCTGTCAATGACTACGTCCTCACGTGATCACGGGGGTGCTGGGTGTCCTTAAATGATTGCACCCAGCCTTTCTCCCCCCTCTCTCCCTCTCTTTACCCTGTCTGGTCCCTGGACATCCTTCAAATCGAAGATCCCTTTATAGGCTGCCATCGCCATGGCTACTGCTGCCACTAGCAACTAACACCGCTGCTGTTGCCGGGGTGAAAAAGTTGGTGTCTGTCCCAACTCTCGCTGTGAAAGAAATTTGTGTTTGTAGTGTGTCTCTTCACAAAGTGTGTGCTGTTGTCACTCGCTGTCATTGATATTATGGGATGAGTAGTGTGTGTGTTAATGTGTGTGAGTGAGTGTTGAAACTTTGGTGTGGATGCAAAGCAAAGCCCCCACGCTGCGTCCTCATTGGCTGGCTGACTGGCTGATAGTGTGATGGGAGGAGCACTATTAATTTCCGTGTTGTTGGAGGAGGTCACGGGGTCACGGCATTGTGGTTCACAATTAAGAGAACACGACAAATAGGACGAGGGGCGCCGGTCCACGGGAGAGCACGGAGAGCAGGGCCAGACAAAGACGGAGATGGAGATTCAGCTTCACATAACTCAGGGCTGAACAAAAGGCCTACGACAGCCCAGTGACACCACAGCAACTCCAGCACACACACACAACCACACTGGCATGCACACAAACACCAGTGTCGTGCATTCCTTTCATAAAAATTCAGCAAGAGGCCTTCTTGGAGCTTTTACAACACAATCATTCCTCATTGTTTTCTTTCGAGTGAGGAGACGAAATATTAATGTTCACAAATACGCTGATGAGACTCACATTTATATTAATCTCAGACTGGAATAGATGTAAGTGTTGGGACAACTTAAGAGCCTTTAA
>JAPZDY010000015.1:15341368-15360630 GCA_029783645.1 Ctenochaetus hawaiiensis | reverse complement strand
TTTAAAGGGCAAAACTAAGAAAAGTTAACTAGTATGTAACATTTAAATTACTTAAGATTTGTGTGACTCAGATAACTGTCCGCAGATGCATCACGAATGCCAGATAAAAAAGTGTTTTCTGTGTGAATTGCCCTTTAAAGGTACCCTGTGGAGTTTGTGACCACTAGTGGTGCTATGGAGCAAAGTTTTGACTAGCATATCCTTGAGTATGTGACAAATATTTCTAGGATTTCTCGCTATTTTACAAAACTACACGACTGTAAGAAGCAGGATAGAATAAGACTGCAACACAGCAAAACTAATGAACAATGCAGGTTTAAAAATATATTTTTTTCAAAACTTTCAAATGTTTCATGAGAAAGGAAATGTTTTCGTTGGATTTGCTGGGCCTCTGGGAAAAACACAAAGAGTTTTGGTGAGAAACACTGACTATAAACATTTGTACTGACATCTGTTTACAAGAAAACCCCACAGGGAACCCTCAAATGAAGCTGGATTCACATGTGCAGAGAGAAAAACATCATTCAACATTCACTGTCAATCTGTGCCTCTGCTCTGTGCAGGATATTTATAATTAATATAACTATGGAGACTGAAGTCTTGAAAAGCACATATGTGAAAATGTTTTATATCATATGTTTTTTTAATCAAATTTCAGGCCAATTGAGCCACAGTTTTTAACTGTCTCTCTGAAGCAGTGGGTTCACAGAGGGCCATGTCTCCACTTCAGGCTGAAAACTGAAGTAAGTCTGGCTTTAACAGGCGTAATTCCATCAAAGCACTGTGGACTGTAATCTGGTAAACAGGCACAATGGGCATTGATGGAGGGAGAAAGACGGAGAGGGAAATAGAGAGGGGGGATGGGTGTCTGGTCTACAGTACCAACATCCATCAGAGCAACGGCACTTCCTTCCCAGCAGACAGACGGAGAGCTGACTGCATGTGTTTATCTGGAAAGGCATGAACAAGTGTGCACGTGTGTGTGTGTGCATGCATGTGTGTGTGTGTGTACCAGGAACTGTGGAAAAGAGAAAGAAAATGTGTGTGTGTGTAGGCCAGTCTGTCTCTCACTCTTCCCTAAGGAGGTCAGTCTCTACAACAAACACTCACATTCTTACAGCACGACTGACCTCATAAATAAGACAAGAAGCCCTGCATGCACACACACACACATGCACACACACACACACACTACCCTTTCCCCACATTACAGGTGAACACGAAAAGCTTCCAGCACAAGAGATAACATGCTTTCATATTTGCAGGGGAGAGGAGAGGCAGAAAGCTGAGAATACCTGCTCCCTGTAATCGCCCCCAGCTACAGTACGAGCCCCAAAATCCGTCACTGCCATCTGTTAACCTGAGCCAACAACAGTCACACACACATGCAGGCAAACTTCAGAGCGAGCCAGCAGTCAGGTGATACGTCTATCTTATTTGGCTTTAATATTTTAGCTATCTTTTCAACTCACTCTGAAGTAGTGGTGGTGATCCTTGACTGCTTTATAGGTTTTATGACACCAGTTCGTATGAGATTTATGTGTTAATGACTTTTATTTCTTCATTTTACTGTTCAGTCTTTAATTACTGGAAAAATGTTCATTAAAAGTACCCAGAGTGTGAGGTAATAACCTCCAATGGCTTCGTCTTTCAAAGCAGCTGTGCAAAATCAAAGGATATTCAATTCACAATAGATATAAAGGAGCCTTTTTACTTTTAAAAACAATTATGAAAATTAATATGATTTTTGTTGAGTCTGTTCAGTTCTAGGTTTTAGTAAATTGGGTCATATTATTGTTTTAAGTGTATTAAGTGTCAAATTTCATATTTTAAAGCGCAAAAAAAAACAAAACAAAAAACATTCAAAATCAATTTAAAGGTTGAATTAAAATGTTCAAATTAATTTTAGAACCAATGCTCTATTTTTGTGCAGAGAGGAAGAGAAACACTCTCATACAAACTGCACATTGTAGGGATTTGATGTCATCACCTTGCACAGGCCACAGACTGATAACTGTCCTTACAGATGATGTTCAATCACAACAAAAACACAGTGAAGCAGAAGCAGCTGAGAAGCAGCAGCAGCTGGTCTGTCAGAGCGCTACTTGACCTCTTTTAACCTCTGGGTCACTAGTTGAGGGGCCAGAGGTCGAAGGTCGTGTTCTTAGCACAGGTGGCTGAAACGAATGGAAGCCAATGCGTTAAGCACAGAGTTTGAGAGGCAGGAAGGAAAAGAAAGTGTTTGCTATTTTTACACCTTCAGGCACAGAAGATGGAGGGAGAAATCATGAAATAAATAAAAAAAAAAGGGCACATTTTTCTACTTCTGTCTTACATAAAAAACACAAACATGCACACAGACCCACAGCAGGAATATATAAAGAAAGATTTATGATACAGCAGCAGAATAACACCTGGCAGGAATACTGAGAGGGAGTTGTAGGGGAGAAAGCCTGTCAAGGAGGACGTAAACACACATTACATATGAGAGCACTGCAAGGAGTCCAGAGCACCACGCTTGGCATGCGACTGCACACACATCTGCAGAGCAGCTCCCGACACACACTGCTTCAATTAAACATCAATGGACTTCAGGAAGCCCTCTCGTGCTACAGTCAAAGTACGCCTATTAAACGCTCACTCATGCACACACGCACACACACACACACTCAGAGAGCTTCCCCCACCTGGCTCTGCTTTCATTCTGCTCGGTGTGCCAACGACTCCGTGTGACTCTCGCATGTTGCGTGACTTACTGCACAGAGGACTGAATTTGTTCCGGTAAGAGGGGTAATCACGGGTAATCATTTGTTTAGGAAAGCGTCCGTGTGTGGCATGGTTTACCTGTCATATCTGCCGTGTATGATATGACATTGTTATGAGTCCATTCATAGCGGGGAAAAAAAATAAAAGCTGAGCAGGAAGCTCTCCGTCACCCCCCTCCAGCGTTTCACTGCAGGTGTGTATCTGCCCTCCTTTCCACCTGCGTTAACCTGCTTTCTGGGCCATCTGACTGTGTTTGGACGGAGAGAAATGGTGGGAATTCAACCAAGACTTGATACAAATCTGATTATCTGAAGTTTTCCTGGCAGGTAGTCATGTATTGTGAAAAGAAAAAGGCAAACTGATCCCTGTTTTGGTAAAAGAAAGAGAAATATGATCTTACTGAATAAGTTTGACAATGAAACTCTTCAGGGAAAATTTTGATTATTATTAGTCATAAACTCTAGTTTATATTACAGAATCTATGTTACTTTTATTTAAAACTGATATGTCTTTCTCTTTTTTCCCTCCTACTTTGCTTCTTTCAGAGATTTCTCTAATTTTTCTATCCTGTTTGAATTATATTCCTTAAATGACCATTTAGTATTTTTTTGGCCACTTGTGGGCAGCACAACAAGTTCTATCCTGAAAAGAACTTACCTCTTTAAATTGTTACGGTGATTATTTTTGGGAGCAAGTTTAGCTGCTACATGCTACGTTCATCAGCTTCAAACTATTTGGTAAAGGTAAACCAAGGCTTCCCCCCATGAGGCATCAAATCTTTATTAATAACACTGACATTTAAGGTCTGGAAAACCAAAACAACAAACTGAAAGAAGTTCAGATGCTCCATAAATAAAACTAGAGGGAACTGCAGGATCACAAAATCATTATCTGTATCTCCTCACCTCTCCACGGTTGCAGGGATAAGCCCCAGAGTATTTTGATGTGCACGTTGCCCCGTCCCGGCCCATGCCTGCTTTTCCCTCCTCCAACCCAAAGGTGGCGCTGCAGTTGCTTGCGTAGTACTGCAACATCTTCCAAGTCCTCCCAAAGTCCTGTGAACGCTCCAGGGTCATGGCAGCAGGCCTTGGAGAGCGAAACACGATGATCAGATGTGTGAAGTAGAACTCCGCCTCCAGGTCCAGCTGCACCGTCTCAGACTCCACCCCCTCAGCTGACTGCCACCAGGTGTTGGGGTGACGGAAGGAGGAGTCAGACATGGCCCCGGCCAGGTGGGACAGGAGAGGCAGGCCGGCGTTACATTTGGCGCACTTGGCGGCGCTGCAGGCGAGGTTGGCGTTGGGGTCGGAGTAGGAGCAGTAGAGCTCAGTGCCGTTGTTGCCGCAGACGGTCTGCGTCAGGACGCGGCGTCCAAGGGCCAAGTTACCCATGCGAGGGTTGCAGGCCCGGCTCTCACAGCGAGGGGCCACACCTGCACGAAACACCTCCACCGACAGACCTGAGGGGACGGACAGAGAGGAAAGAGTTTACACATAAACTTAGCAAATATGTGCTGAGGCGACAAAACAGCTTCTAGAGAAAACATGAAAGAATGAGTGTGTGTGGGTGTCAGGTGTGTATATCAAGGTGTGGCACTTACTATACCTGAGCTTAATGGGTCAATTCATCCAAATCACACAGCTCTTGTGGTATTTGGACAAGCAGATGGCATTTGTCCACATTTTATGTACAATCAAGGTGAAAGAAATTCAACTCTAACGCAAGTCTTAAGTGCTTAAATAGCTTTAAAATAATTCCAATAAAACTGATTTTAGTTCGACATGGACTGTTTCTTTGGTACTTTGGTGGCAGGATGGAAGAAGGAGGTAGAGAGATATCTTAAAACATGTACAAATAAAACCAAAACATGACTAGATATCAGTGGAGATAAGTGAAGATTGTCCTTTTAAACTTCAGAATTACATATTTTAAGAAGAAAAGCAATTCAAACTGCTAGAAACAGCATTTTAGAGGCCCCACCTAAACAGAAATGACATCTGAAGAGCATTTATGCTGATAATTTTGCGACATGTGTCTAATAATTGACCATATTTAGCAATAAAAATGCCTTGTTCAGCATCCAGTGCCCGCCTTTGACCCTATGATGCATTACTTACTTTCTAAGCAGGTTTTCTGCTATGTTGGGACTTTGCCCATTCTTCAGAGTTTAGTGAAGTGTTTAGTAAGTGGGCGAGCTGAGAGTAAGAGTGACTCAGTGTGTGTGTGTATGTGTGTGTGTGTGGACGCGTACACAAGTCAAGTGATCTACCTCCATCGGAAATGTTATGCATAAGGGATAATAGAGGCATTGTGCACCTGCCTGCTGAAGACTGTGGCCAGCATGGACTCTTAACACAGATAAAGTTTGGCAGCTCGGGGAGGATGAGCAGCATTCAGACGCCTCCCAGACGCTTTGCAACCCCCCCACCCACCCTGAGGGCCACGGTGTCATCTTCCAGCATGGATTTATTATCTTAAACCTGGAGCTCTCTCTGGGTTTTCTTTATGTCACAGACGTCACAGGCAGACACATACCTTTAGAGCCTGAATTAATTAACTTTTGCACTGAGGATCCATTTCTGGAAACATGCATTTTTTCTGTTAGACAGGAGTTCATAGTGAATTACATAACTGTTTGTAGGTGGGGAGTACAGACTGAAACCTTTAGACTGTATGAGTATTTAATGGTATTCTACCTTTGTGCTAAATAACTGGATGTAAGCTAATGATAAAGATAAAGAGAGTAAATTGTGTTAATTTAAGTTATATTTAACTTTACAGGAGTTTGGATGTACCTTATTTTGAAACTTTTGATCCAAATGTAAATGAAAAGATAAATCTCAACTCTCATGTTTTCAATACCAAACCTCCATCTAAATCTGTGATAATTAACATCAGCGAGGCTCGGATATATCCCTTAATGTTTTGTGTCCTCATAAGGTTTAATAGAAAACTGGAGTGTTATAATTAAGTGTATAATCATGAACAAACACTAAACTCTAAATATATGAGGGTTCATGTGTCAAAATCAAAAGTAGAAACTCCACCTGTCCCGATATTAAATTGCGTAAAAATTCAAGCGAGTTCTGCACTGCTGCACCTCTTCACGAGTAGCAATGGCATATTGTGGCATCAGTGACATTTTCTTTGACAATAGGATGTTTCATGTAAAAACACACAGACACACACACACTAACCTGCATCTGACAGCAGGGCCAGGCTGATTACGAACAAAATCAACATATCTCCTTGTGGCAGGATTAATCCAAAATATGTGAGTAAAGGATGGAGAAAAGTGAACCAGAAAATCCACCAGTTATTCAAACATCAAGTGTGCAAAGATCTCATCCACGATGCCAAAAAGGAAAAAAAAAAACACAAACAAGACAAGTGCGTAGATTCAAATCCAGTGTGGACTTTCCCTTTCACTCAGCTGCGATCCAACAAGGCGATAAAAACTCATGGAGAAACAGCATGATCCCGGACGGTGTGTGATGTCCCGCTGAGAGAGGAGAAGAAGAGCGGAGAAGAGGAAGAAGAAGAAGAAGAGGAGGACGGGTCTGCCCAGTTCGTCTGTTGCTGCTGCTGCTCTTGCTGCTGCTGCTGCTTTGGGACCTGCAGCGTGTTTCATTTCCCCGCAGTGTGAGCCTGCCGCCCGCTCAGCCCCGCACATCTACTCCTCCGGAGCGCAGAGACGCGGAGAGGTTGTGTAGCGACAGACGCGGCTCCGCCTCCGCAACGCGTTTCACTTAAAGGAACATCCCAGTTTAATGCAGAGCTGCAACAGAGGGAGGAAAGTAATTAAGTTACAACACTTACACTTGAGTACAATTTTGAGCAACTTTTACATATCTCTACGTATTCTCATATCTGCTATTTTATACTTCTACTCCGCTGAAATTATAGTAAAATAAGTATGCTCTAAGATATTTCTTCTTTCGTTATTAATGTACTTACTAATAAATAATGATATGCATTCATATATTAAGTTATTCAGATGTAGGCCTTAAAAATTACCTCAATATTTGCAAGCTTGTAGTAACTTGTAGTTACATTTTATTTTATTACCTGATACATTTCCTGTCACAGACATTGGTGGGAATTCTTCAAAGTAAAAGTCATTCATGCAGATTCTTACAAAAGTACTACTTCTATTGAAAAACAGCTGCTGTGAGTGATGTTTTATCATAGATTACAGTATTAGATTAAAATGAGTAATTGATAACATGTGAGCTGCATTTTGATGTTCTGTCTGGTTGAAGTCATTGCAGCTGCTGACTTTATGGACTAATTTAATATCTTAAATACTGATTGGTTATTTCTCTGTGTAATAAATTAATCATCAGTGTGACTTTTAGCTCCAAAAAATGTAAAGTGGTGGAAAAAAACTATATTTAAATTACATGAAATTGACTGTAAGTATAAAACAGCATTATATGGTAAGTAAATCTGCAACTTTAAGGGACTTTTCAAGAACTTTCCATCACTGTCACAGTCATAAATAAGTTCTGGACCCCCTGCACAGACCACGTGGAGGCTGATGTAAAACTGAAATGGGCCATAAATGAGTGTATATATCCTCATTTCAGACTAATTGGCTTTTTATGGCAAAGAGACACTGGATGAGCAGCTGACGCACTTCAAATCACACCCATTGGTTGCTTGGCTGCAGCCTTTGTTGACAACAATGCTGGTGTCCATACAAAACCAGTGAAATATGCAAGCCAATAAATCAAAGCTTTTTAATTCCAGTTCTGCTCTCCTCATGCTTGTCTACTCCAAACAATGGCTGCTTAGAAGAAAAAGGAAGGGACTGAACTACATCAGCTTGGTTTATGGTGGTGAGCTTCAGTTTGTGCTCCAGCTTGCATGAACATTATGAGGCAGCCGTGCAGGCTGCAGTCTGCCCCCCTGTGTTCAGCGATGGTACAAAAAAAACAGAAGCGTTTGTGAGAGGAAACTGATGTTGGGAAACTGTTCTTTCCGCTCCGGCCCATTTTGGGTCAAGCTCCAATGAACACAGCATGGCTTTGGCTTCTCTGTCTGCTGTGTAATCGGACCATGACCTGCTTTCTGTGCATCTGACCCGTGTCCAATAAGCAGTGAGCCAAATGAAACTATCTCACCTGTTCGCTTTGTTGTGTCTGTCCGGGTCCGACTCAAAATCTGTGTTTTTTTGAGATTCAAACCCTTTTAAATCTCCTGTTTCCAGTCTGGCTGTAGCTCAAAGTTGCATGCGGACATGACAAATGGCCTGATGATGGTGCAAATGGAGATGTCGAAGGGTCGCCAGACTTATTAGAATGACTCCAGAGGAGGACACAAAGGTCTGTTCAATATGTTAATGTTAATCCATCTGATAGCTGTTGAGATGTTCAGCCTGTAAAAAGTGGTGGATCAACCTGTAGCCCTTCTGCTAGCTTAGCTAAAACCTCTTACACTGTTCAAACAGTGGACTTTTTGCTCACAGTTGGGGAGGTTAGTGAGTCATATGCTTTACTCTGGCTGCAGTTCATCCACTCCACAGGCCCGTTGAGTTTTAACTTCTGTCTCTTAGCTACACCAGGAAGCTCTCAGCTGTCCGCAGACTTCAAAGGGCTGTTTGGCATCAGACTGGAATGATCCGACTGACCTCTTCAACAAAGCCGTCTTCCTACGAATGATGAAACGACAAGAACAGCATATACTTTTATATTCATGCTGCTACTTCTACAGAGAAGCAGGACACCTACCCTCTCTCTTTTTGAGTCACTTTGTAGTAATTTTTCTATTTTTGTGGTCATTTTTTGTCTCTTTGCAGTTGTTTTTGCATCTTTTTATGGTCATTTTACATCTCTTTTTGGTCAGTTTGTCTTCTGTTCATATTGCATTTCTTTGAGATAATTTGTGTCTCTGAGTAAAACTGGTGTTTCTTTATATTACTTTTTGTGAGTTTTCATCTTATTGTGATAGTTTTGTGTCTCTTTATGCTTGTTTTGCACCTCTTTGTGATTATTTTACATCTCTCTGAGGTCAGATTGCAGCTCTTTGTAAATGTTCTCTGTCCTTTGTTTTTCAATTTTCCAAATATTAATAGAAGCTTCATACAATGGTTCTGATTTCATAACAAGTGACCAACCTATCACCTCTGACTCAAGAAGGGGCCAATGCCACCCTCGGTCCCCCTTTCTGGCCCTGCCTTTGCTTTCAACATTCACCCACACACACATTGTTATCATGCCATAACTTACACGGCAGCTGACTGACAGATTGGTTAATTATACAGAGAGCAGCTCAGAAGAAGAGGGAAGAAAAGTAGGCTAAATGATGTAAGGACATGAGTATGTCAGACATGCATAGAAAGCCTCTGTGCAGTTTCAGAGGAATTTTCTGACAGACCCCAGCCCTCACTGTAGTAATATGTTTGATTCAGAGTATCAGGTTTGAACTTGTCAGATGTTTTAGTATTAGTTGAACGCTTCAGTGCAGAAAAATGAGTAAAATCTTCAGACTGTTTGTGCCTGGAGAGAAATAGCTGTTCAGACAGACAGCTAGCTCAACCCAGATATGACAGTTGTTACACAATTTGCTCTATTTTTCATTTACTATGAGACTTTGGCAACATTAATTCTGAAGTGACATTTTTAAAACAAGTATAGTTACAAGTTGCTTTTTTAAATAAATAAAACTACTGAACAGTAGATACAGAAGAAGCTAAAATTATTCCCTATTAATCAATTAATTTTTTGACAAAAAAAACTGCAAATGTCCCACAAAAATTGCAAACATCTCATGGTTTTCTGCTTTTCTTTTTAATTATTTTACTATACTTTAAAAAATTGAGCTATATGGACTGTTTGTTGGACAAAACGGACACGTGCACGCATCTCTTTAAGCACTGAGAACATTTAAGACTCAAAGAAGATTTTCATGATTATACTATACGCACTTTTACCTTTTTAATGGAGGATTTTTAGGCCGTGTTTTTCGTCAGGTAGGGTGCCGCGACACGGCACACCGGTTGAAAAACACAGTTTTAGGCAATTATTCCACTCAGGTAGGTAGGGTAGACTTGCATGACTTACAATGCAGTGTGAACCTCACACCGTTAGGTGGCAGTATGTAAGAACATGACGAGTCCTCAGAGGTCAGAGTGTTGTACTTCCTGCTCGGCGGTAAAGCGTGCGCTGGTTTGCGAAGTGCAAACGTTATTGTGACGAAAAGTTCTAAAAAATCACTCATTCCTAGGCCGCATTAAATAAAACAGAGATGGTAAGTAAATGTTACTAATATTTATTGTCAACTCGGTAGATATTTTCTGGAATTTAATCGTTATTACCGTGAAAAGATAGCAGACTTTTGCTAGTTAGCATTAACTACGTTAGCTTCTCATTCATGATTTGGTGTAAGTGAATGAATGAATAACTCACATCTACGTGCACAAGCAATGTAATATGTAAAATTTGTTTCCACTAACAGTTATTAGTTAAGTTTATTGAATTATTATATTTGTGTCAAAGTGCTGTTGCTTGAGTGTGACCCGATTTATGTGAGGAGAACGTCCGGCCAAACTCCATTGAAGATTTTTATCGACTTTGCTAGCATATGCTTATCGGTAAACAGCATTTTTTTATACTCAGTCAAATTAGCTCAACACGCACCTCTAGCTTCACGTCTCTAAAACATTGTATATTGTTTTTGTTACCTGGACCCTGGCAGCCATTGATTTGCTTTTTGATGACACTTAACGTTACACCCTCAATGAATGAATCAGTATTATCACCAATAGGTGATTAGTGTGTAGGCTGTATTTTAAAATTAAGCTCCAGCAACATCGTTTAAATACGAAACTTATGCATTCAATAGCAACACAGCACCTATCAGTCAACTCTAAAACTTGGCTTACCTAACGTTATTTTCATATATCAACATACAGTAAAGCTATTTTTTTTATTCAAATAGCTCTGTTATATTTAAAAATGAGAATTACCTGGTCAAATGTTTTGCAGAACTTACTATAAAAACATTTTACATGAGAACATTTAAACAGATAAATATTTTGACATGATGTCTGAGTATCATGCTGTCCAAGCCATAGTTATATGGTAGAATTTTTAACTGAATTTGTCTTGAGCTTTGCTTTCATGTTGTATATTTGTAGTTAATCTCATGAGGCCAAAGGTCAATAGATTAAAATGTAAATAACAACCTGTCTTTTTTTTTTTTTTTAAGAGTTTACCTCTGAATCCAAAGCCATTCCTGAACGGCCTGACAGGCAAGCCAGTGATGGTGAAACTGAAGTGGGGTATGGAGTACAAGGGCTACCTGGTGTCTGTGGATGGATATATGAATATGCAGGTGAGAACATTAGTTTTTGGCTTTGTTGATCCAATACAAATGTTATTTTTCAACCCTGATTTGTGGGTTTATGTAATTTATTACAGTATGTGTTGATGAACTGTGACTATCTGAAACATTTATAGTTTATATGAAAACAAACTGTGCAAGTTAACACATAATTGGGATTCTCTTAATGTTTGTATTTGTTTCCTACAGCTGGCCAACACAGAAGAGTATGTGGATGGAGCATTGGCAGGTCATCTTGGTGAAGTGCTCATCAGGTTTGTTTCAGGCCAAAAATATCTTTTCATCTTCATTCCATCATAAACTCAGTAGAGGCTTTTTACATGTTTACTTAATTTTACATTTACTGCTATTAAGCAAAGTAATTTCAAAAGAGGTAATGCTGCTTTTAAAACAACTGCCAGGAGAGCATCATTCATCAAAATCTGGTTGCAAAAGTGTAATCTCATAAAAAAATAAAGAAAAACTGTTCATACAGCCTGTAGATTTCAAACCACCTTAACTAACCTGTGTTAATAATTTACATGTCATTTTACAAAGGAGTCAGTGGTAGAAACAGAAGAGAACTACATGATCTACTTTTTGTGCTTCTCTTTTCCTGCTGCCAGTTGTGGCAGTAATGTGCTTGTGCTAACAGGTGTGTTTAATTCCCGCAGATGCAATAATGTTTTGTACATCAGAGGTGTAGAAGAAGAAGAAGAAGACGGAGAGATGAGAGAGTGATGCTGTTGAAGAGGATCAGGCCTGTTCTGAGTGTGATTAAACCTTGTAGTTGAGTTGACGTGTGTTTGTGTTTTCACCATGTGAAACAAATGAATGCTTGAGGTTTTCTGGTTATTTTTTCAAACAGTTTTGAAAATGTTTTCTTTGTTCCTTTTTTTTTTTTTTTTACTGTATATGAGGCCAATTATATGTTGTGACATTGTGATAGACACAATAAATGATTATGTCCTTTCTTAAACCTGTTTGTTGAGTTTTTGCATTGGTTTTGCATGTTAAAGCAAATGTCAATTCCTCTTTAATTCAGAGAGACACTCTCTGTCTGTGGCAGATGCACCGCCCCTCTCTGTGCACTTTAAACGCTGCTCCCCTTGGCAAATATTTGCCTTGTTCCCAAACTAGCTGAAAACCAGTCACTGAGAAGTGTCTCTGCTACGAATGAATCAAAATGTCCAGTAATTACAGGCTCCTGGTGAAGAACGCCAAACAGGTGGTTCTGATCTGCAACAATGGAGAGAAGTACATGACCAAACATGAGATGCAAAATCTTTGTGTGATTGAAAATGGGAGCGTAGTAATAGGGAGGTAAGTTTTCAACAGGCTACAGATTAGACATAATGCTAATAGACAGTTACTCAAGAAATGTGAGTTTAATTTGTCTTGTCACTGCCTGTTTCAAACCTGCAAACTGAATGTCACAACAGTCCAACTTAAGTGGATCTGCCTGTTTTTTGTAAAAGCTAGAGTAAATGTTCAACCTCAGTATGGGACTCCTGTAAGATAATGCACAAGGATGGCATCTACAGGCTGTAGTTGTTCATTACACCAGAAAATAAAATTACTTGATGGATGACTACTTGAGACAAGCTTGCAAGCTGTATTTATTTTACATTTATTCCTTTATGTTCCTAGCAGTGGAAAAAAAGATTACATGTACGTAATGTATTAAAATCTAATTTCTAATTAGGTTTTTTTCAGCTTCAGCAAAGAGTTCAGTTCAGAGTTGTACTTTCAAGTAAATATTAACATTAAACTAATTTCCTCATCCAGAGATGGTTTGATCAAAGCTGTGGGTCCTGCTGAAACCATCAGAGCACAGTATCCAGAGGTGTCCTTTGATAAAGTGATTGATGCCACAGGAATGTGTGTCCTGCCTGGTGAGTATCAGCCAGATTTTCTGACCAGAAGCTCACATGGATTATGTAAACCGTCATATGATATGACCATCTTGTTTCAGGTTTGGTTGATGCCCACACTCATCCAGTATGGGCAGGTGACAGGGTGCATGAATTTGCAATGAAGGTAAATAAGTCTTGACCATTTTTTAACTTTACTTTTAAAGCTGTGGTTTTAAATTGCACGTTACTCATGCAGCTGGCAGGGGCCACATACATGGATGTGCACCGGGCCGGTGGAGGAATCCACTTCACGGTGGAGCACACTCGATCAGCCAGGTCCTCAGAGCTGCTGGCCTCTCTCAGCAGCAGGTTGACTCGGATGCTACGAGCAGGAACTACTCTAGTGGAGTGTAAGAGTGGATACGGCCTGGAGCTGCAGACTGAGCTCAAGATGCTGCAGGTGATCGAGGAGGCCAGACGCAGCCTCCCCATCAACATCTCCTCAACCTACTGTGGAGCTCATGCAGTGCCCAAGTATGGACTGTCCACGAAACGATCTCATTCCCCATCACATTTTGAAAATTAATCTCTAACATGCTTCTCTGTCTTTACTTCAGAGGAAAGACAGTTGCAGAAGCCACAAAGGACATCCTGCAGGTTCAGCTGCCGCGGCTGAAAGAGCAGATGTCTGCCGGGACCCTCAGAGTCGACAACATCGATGTGTTTTGTGAGCAGGGAGTGTTTGACCTCAACTCCAGCCGCTCCATCCTGCAGGCTGGTAAAGACATGGGCCTCAACATCAACTTCCATGGAGATGAGCTTCATCCCATGAACTCTGCTCAGGTATAACTGTATTTACAAATAAACTCTCCAATGAGCTGAAAGACCAACCATCCCTGATCTAATGTTTTTCCAATATTTTGTCCACCACATGATATCAGTGAGGGCAGACTATTGTTCAAAAAATTTGAAGACACAGAATAAAAGCCTTGCTAACCAAATATCTGTGTGTCAGATGGGTGCAGAGCTCGGCGCTTTAGCCATCAGTCACCTGGAGGAGGTCACAGATGAGGGGATCGCTGCCATGGCAACAGCAAGAACAGCCGCCGTCCTTCTGCCGACTACAGCTTACATCTTACGGTAATGTGACTCTACAGGTGGAAAGTAACTAAGTGCATTTACTGAGATGTCGAACTTGAGCACAAATTTGAGTTACTTAAACTGTCTTTATTTTGTTTTTGTTTTTTTATGCTCTTCCTTTAAATATTATTATTATACTTCTTAAAATATATTTAAGCCAAATTTCTGCATGAGTATGTTAAATTCTAATACTTAAAAGGGCATTTAGTTGATTATACTTACATGTTTTTACTTAAATGTGGAGTGTGTAACATTTTTGAGATTTATTGGCATAGGAAAGCATAAACTGAATAATACTCTTTTATCATGGTATGTCTTTATTTGTGGGTAATCACCTATGAATAAGATTCCTTGTGCTTTCTTGATCTTAGAGTACCTCACCGCTATGTGACACAAATACTCAAACACACCTCACAGCTTTGAGTTGTCTAATAATCTGTGTGTGTTCAGGCTGCCCCAGCCTCGGGCCAGAGACATGCTGGACGCTGGAGTAATTGTTGCCCTCGGCAGTGACTTCAACCCCAACGCCTACTGCTGCTCCATGGTGAGCACACCAGGAGAGGTGTGAGGTGAAAAACAGAGGAATGGTGCATGATGGTCACAACTCACCCCTTCTCTCTGTCCTCTCTACCTTCCTCAGCCCATAGTCATGCACCTTGCCTGTGTCAATATGAGGATGTCCATGCCTGAGGCTTTGGCTGCAGCCACCATCAATGCAGCCTACGCCCTCGGGTGCTCCAACACACATGGCTCCCTGGAAGTTAACAAACATGGAGACCTGCTGGTCCTCAACACCACACGGTAAATCAGGACAGAAAACAATCTGCCTTTTGTGCTCTATTTAAGGGTTTATAGCATCTTATGTTTATACAAGATCACTTGATTGTTAGAGTCAGCTACACTCAGGAAAGGAAGGGATAAAATAATGATCAGTCAATGGAAACTATGTGAGGCTCAGGATTAGCTATTACCATTTTGTGTCACCTTATACTTCTACTCTACAACATTTATGTGATGACTTATGTTACTAGTTACTTCTCAAATTGAAATTTTTATATATACTTTCACAACATGTCATCTTGAAAATATCTTAAAATATGCAAAGTAAGCTCAAACAACTAGCTAGACAAAATAGATGCAACAGCTTCAGCTCGACAAAAGTTAGTTGTTTTGTACTTACAAACTTGTCTGACACACCGTTAGTATTCATTGTTTGACAAGTGTATGTCCTGTGTGTTTAAAAGTAAATATCTGTGAGTAAAACAGACCCTCACCTCCATGTTTTATTGCAGGTGGGAGCACCTGATCTACCAGCTGGGAGGACATCAGGAGCTAATCCGCTACGTCGTCATTAAAGGCAACATCGTCCATGATAACGAGAAAACTGTGGACTTGTAACTAGAAAATAACTTTCTGCTGACTGATTCTGATTAGTAAATATTGAAATCTACAACATGTATTCTAACGAGATTTACGGGGAAAGTTGAACATTTTCGGAAATGCGCGAATGCGTTTGAAAATGGGGGGAAACCGTTAACTAGCCAGCATTGATAATTATGCTGCATTCAGGTGTCTTGGTTTCCGGGTTTTAATTTTGTTCCTTTGGTAACTAACACGGGTGCTACAAAGATGTACAATAACTTTTCTAACAAATCTATCACTTCCATTACTTTCTGTGAACAGCAACTTACACTTACAACCTTATACTCTATTACAAACTGATACATGATAGCACAAAAATGATACGTGAATGTAAATGTTCTTACCATTAACCACACGTTGACTTTCGTTCGCCATGTTTCCGCATACATGATGTATAAAATATGATATCGTTAAATTTTCGAGTAGCTGCTCCAACATAAATAAGCGTTCACAGAAATTTTTCCAGTAGAAACTCACTTTTTCGGATTTACTAACACCACTTAAATACAAAATCAGCCTCCGCACGTTGCCTGGCAACCTAGACCTCCCATCTCCACTGCTTTTACTAAGCTAAGCTAAGCTAGCTGCTAGCTATAGCCGCGTTTTGGGAAGCCAACATTGAACATTAGCTTAGCTTAGCTGCTCAGTTGTAGTCTTTGACTTATCCTATGTGCTACATGTCAAAGTATGTAACTAAGGCCAATTAATCAATTACTATCTTAACTGTATTGACAACACTAGAAACTCATAGATAAGTTGTGTTACTTTTGATTACTTGATGTCTCTTCACGTTTCTCAACACAGAGCAAAATGTACTTTTATCAGTGTAATGCGGTTAAAGTCAAGCTATCAGTCGTTCAGTGACTACACTGGAATTTCATTATCACCTCAGAAAGAGGCGAAATATTTCACACCTCAAGTTATCAACATTTATTACTTGGCATGAACTTTGTAAATGTCTGAAATGACCCGGTGCTCACCCTGCGTTTATCTGTACAACCAGGGAGCCAGTGTTGGACAATCAGTGTGAAAGATACTACAAAGAAAACAAAAGTGATAAGGCCAACGTGTCAGTAATTATCAGTACACCTAAAAGATAACATGAGTCATACATTTGCGAAGAGTGCTTTTATTTAACCTGTTAGTACACAACACTTGTTTCATCTAAACTCTAAAAGGATCCATACAATATATTTCTTCCACAGGCATGGCTTTTTACAACCTAAAACACTATTATCCTCACTCTTACTCATCTGTCTTTATCAAAACCAATCATTATCAGAAATATTTTATACAAGACCACACATTACTGTGCGATTTCAAAAAGCAAATAGTAGGAAAAAGTAGTTCAAATGCAATTCTTGATAATAAATGGGTGGATTGGTGGTGGAATGTGATATAAAATACTATATTGGCATCCAGTAACTGATGATTTTTTAATTTGAACAAAAGATGTGGGTAACAGATATGACAGACCATGGTGTTGAGCAGAATATATTTTATGTACCCAAAATAAACAATATTATTGTGTTAATCCCCTCAAGCTTCATACTTCTTCCCAGCTCGGTGGATCTGTTGGTAAAGCGTCATAGAGAAAGCCATACCAAGGAGCTGGGAAAACAAACAAAAAAACCCAATTAAATTTAATTAACTTGTGCTTCTTGAGAGTTTGTATATCTGCAACACAAAGTGCTGCTTACCTGTATGACCAACACACACATGGCGATGGTTCCCAGAAGGTGTTTGTTGTCATCCAGCCATTCTTCTACCTTGTCATAGCAACCCTGAAAACACACACCAACAGTAATTAGGAAAGTACTGCACATCAAAAGGTATCCAGTTAAAGGCCCAGACTCCACGTCTCCTACTTCTGTTGTTTTAATATTAAAGTTAAACAGTCAACAAACTTTTTTTTCCACTTGTGTTCACAGATCTGAAAAGGTTAAACTTTAAAGCCTTGATGTTGAAAAATGAAAAATGCATTAAAAAGTGATGAATCATGACTTGCTTTGTTCTCGATCTTGTCTCAGTTTGTGTGTATAGTGGCGTCTTTTTTTTAAGCTGGATTTCCTGTGATTAACTTTAATAGATACACAGTTATGGCACAAATGCAACACATTAAAAAAGGTGCTGGTTCTGGCATAACCATTATGATTAAAAATATGTATTAAACTGTACTTTAAGCTCTGATTTTTAACCAATATTTCAAATGTCAAAAGCTTTATGTACTTGCAATGACAAAGACAAGCAGAGGGTGATATTACATAGTTTTTCCCTTGTTAATAGGAACTGTTTGAAAAACATAATGTTTCTGTCGCTTTGAGTTAAATGAGAAGATTGAAACCACTGTTGATGATTAAGTATTAAGTTTCAGCGAGCAACCAGTCATCTTAGCATAAAAATGATATTTCATGGGTATATATCACAAATTTGCCAGCCTTTAGTCTTTATGCTAAGCTAAGCCAAGCGCTGCTGACTGATGCTTTATATCCTGCACACAAACATGAAGTTGGAATCAACTTCTCATTTAACTCATAGCAAGAAAGCAACTAAAATGCCAAAAATCCATATTTTAAGACATTTTAACCACATGAAAAGACACTGACCCGTGTCCAGAAGGCATTGGAGGAATTGCGTCCGCAGCCCGGGTAAAACTGCTGGCAGCAGCGGTCAGGAACCACGTTGTCATGCAGGGCAGTGTACCAGTCATTGTGGTTCATCACTCCACAACATCGCCACTGATGCACAGGCAGGAGAGAAAAAAACAGTCTATTATGTTAAAGGCTGAGGTTACACGGTGCATTTATGGACGATAACAAAGTTAAAGTTGGATTAGAGACAAGAGTTCAAACACTTCATGATCAAAGAAAATGGGTGGAAATAAAATACATATAAAAGGTAATGTATAATATATAACAGGCAGACGGTTTGGCTGTTCATTTACTTGTCAACATAATTACTCTGTACTTTTCCAAGCTAGGAAAAAAAACGCTAATTTCTTTGATGTGATGTGATAAGGTGTGTTTATATATAATACCTCTCCCTGTATGGAGTTCCATGCATCCCTCAAGCCAGCGTTGTTTTCTGTGTTGTACAGCACCAGCCCTTCTTTCAGGTCCCGTCTGGCATTTTCGCTCACCTGGGTTAACATAGGTGAAGAGGTAGATCATGGGATATGTGCAGGAGAAAAATCATAATTAAATATGAATGTTGTGTCGCACGGTTTTACCTTGTCAGTGTAGACAAAGAACAGGATGAGGAGGATAAGTTCAGCCAAGAGGATGATCAACAGAACGATGAAGAACTGAAAAATAATCAGAAGAAAAAGGAGATTAAAAAGCTTCAATATGAGAAGAAACATGATGGATTCACTACATTAAAGTCAATGCAAGTAAAAGATTTAGACCACCGAGTTGCTCCAACATTTGAAATTCCAACACAACTTGAACACAACATAACCAGAGAACACAAATTTAAGTGAAAATGTACAAAAAGAACACCAGTGATGCATGATGGGTTTCGTAGTGTACTCACACTCAGTAGGAGGCACTTATTCTCCTTGATGGCACCCAGGCAACCCAGGAAACCCGTCACCATGACGACGGTGCCCAGGGTGATGATGAGGTTGGCGGCGGAGATCGACGGGAAGGAGGGCGACAGGGTGGCAAAGCTGCCCTGAGACACCGACAGCCACACGCCGACACCCAGCAGTCCACACCCGCCCAGCTGAAAAACACACACAGGAAACTCAGA
>JAPZDY010000015.1:15324371-15341311 GCA_029783645.1 Ctenochaetus hawaiiensis | reverse complement strand
TAACATCTAAAGAACACTGTGTGTATGGGTTGAGAAATTTACCCAGAAGAGCAGGTTGAAGAGGAAGAGCATGTATTTAACGCAGCAGATGCAACCACGAGCCATGATTGAATCGAAAGGCACTGCAAGAAAAACGAAACAATATTCAAGCTTATTTAAGTTATGAATAAATTATAGAGTTTCCAACTAAGGTAGGACATTTATGGCAGAGTGGGATGTTTTTATAGCCTGAAGCTAGTCTTCTTAAGCATTATGAAGGGCTAAATAAACTTGAATCATGTCATACATCATTAGTGGTGATGGATTTGCAGCTGCTTTCATCTATTAAAAGCTGGCAGTTCATCAAACTCGTTGCTTCCTGTTGTATTACGCTAACTGTAAACATTTTGTTCTTCCTGGAGAGTCATGCTGAGACCACATCATAACAAGGAGATAAACTTACCACTTCAGGAGGAGGCGCAGGAGAACGAAAAAGCTCTTGGGATATACCTGTGGTACAAAAACATTTAAACTTTAATTGAATACAGTGCTTTAAGTTAAAGGACCAACCTGAACTGACCAATTATACTTGCATGGAGATGACGCACAATGGTAAGTTAAATTTTCATTAAATTTAATGTGTTTTTTAATATAAATGTAGTTCTGGATAAAGCAATATCCTCTCTGAAAAACACAGCATGGGAAGGAATGTTATTTACAAATGCAAGTAAAAACCTTTAAATGTAGATACTGAAATATCCACAAACTACACAATATAATTTTAAATTTCTTAATTATGTCAAAGGTTTTGGTAAACAGAGGTAAGCCTGCATCTAACAGTTATTTTCTTCTTTAATCAGCAATTTAATGAGTAAAAACTGATGGAGAAATTGTCCATTTTGGTGTTAAGTGCTATATATGATGTTTCTGGATTAATAATATTACCAGTACATTAATATGTGAGTTTAACTTGCATGCATAGAAGTTTAAAGTTGATTAAAGTGCTACTGAATTTGTGCAAACTGGGCTACTTTACATAGCCTGTTGTGAGGTGGTTTACTCCTCAACAGTACATCATAAACTATAAGAAAAAAACTATAAGACTGTCATATGTTCGTAGCGTCTGTTCAGCTTTTTCGGGGAAAAACAACCTGCTTTCAGTTTTGTATTGACGCATTTTCTGGCAAATCCAAGAGGGCTTTTAAACAGTTTATTTATTTTGGGGAGGAAGAGAGATTTTCTCATTCCACACAGGAACACTTAATCCTTTAGTTTATCACAAACATCTAAATTTAAAATCACCAAATTTGGCGATACATGGTTTTGACTCGTCAGAAAGCGGATAAACAATTGTAATCTGAAAGAGTAACTCGTTACTAAAGCCTTCAGTAAAATGTAGGGGGTGTAAAAGTATTAGCCTCTGAGATGTAATGGAGTAAAAGTATATAGTTAGCAGAAGTACTTCATATTTGTAATTTAAATACAAGATTTGAGTAGAAGTATTTATTTATTTTCTTATATATCTTTCTTTAAAGTAAACTTAAAAACTGTCTCCAAAGGATTACACAGTTTTGTTTGTAGTATTTGTTAGTGTCATATAGTCAAAATAACTTTATTTGCTTTAGTCAAAATCAAACACAACGCTATCTTCTCTCTCGGGCTCGACGTGACGTCACCGGTCTGAACTTCAGTTTGCGGTTTTAACAAAACTTTGCGTTAAAAAAACGGACGAACAAGCGCGAGCGTCTTAGCTTCGTTCGCTTATACTGAAGTTTCGTGACTTACACAATAAAATACGCTGACGTTTGCCTTGTATATAACCAAACCACGCCACTGCGGCTCGGCCCGTGGTTGTTTTCATGTCCATGCCCTCGGAAATGTGTCGAGGACAAAAAAAAAATCGGGACAGTTTCCTACCGTCGGCTACGAACTGGAGCTCATCTTCCCGCTGGCGTCTCGAGTTTCAGCCGCAGAAAGTCTCAACATGCGGACTTTCGCTGCGTTTCCTCAAAGCATCACTCGGTGTGAAAACAAAAATCCCGACGTTGGTAAACTGTTGAGTCCGCTTTGAAGTTTCGTCGATGGCTGGAGAAGAGGAGGAGGAGGAGGAGAAGGAGGATAGTTTCTTTGGAGAGGGCGGAGCGCAGCGGTGGACGGATCCCGAGGGGAGGCGCGACTGTTCGGGCTGCAACAGAGGGACCAGCCGGGTGAAAATACTGGTTGTGTAAATGTGTCTTTCTGAATGTGGGGCTGATTTTTATCGATTGAGATTGAATTACAGTTATTTTTAAAGAAATATTGATTTGTTTTATCCAAGTTAACCATGCAGCTTGTTTCGCCCAGTGGCCAACTGCGGTACTGCAAGGAATCAGTCCTTACAGGCCGGACAACATTTCCCATTGACCCGCCTGGGGGACCCAGATTCTGGGAATACTTCTTTGCAGCTAAAGTCCTGCTTTTACCTGGTGGCTAGTATATTAATATAATACGGACAATTTAATTCTAAATTGCACTAATGCATAAAAAAATTCATTGACTATTTTATTTATATCATTCAAGTATTTTTACTCATGCATTAATGTGCAAGCATCATTCAAATTTTGCAGTTATCAGAAATTGATCAAATTTTATTTATGTAGAAACGCAAATAAGGATTATTTCTGGATTAATCTGCTGATTGATTCTTTGGTTTGGAAATAAATAAGTGAGAAATGCCTCTAATGTTACCAAGAGCCCACAGTGATACCTTCACAATGTTAGTTTTGTCTAACAAACAGTCCAGACTTAATAAATTAAAGAAAATTAAAAATTATAGAACAATCAATAGGAAAAACAGCAACTCTTCACAGTGGGGATCTTGTACTGTAAATGAACTTTAACCAGCCACACACAAATCCCAAAGTCAAATATGGACTTTATTAAAGATTCATCATTATAACATTAATATAAATACATGACTGAACAGAAAATACCAAATAAAAATACAAAACATACAAAAAAAAAACATTAAAAGCATGTTTCTCTTTCAGTTGCCTCCCTGAAGCATCCATGGCAATAAAGCAGCGGCGTGTTTCCTGTGTGTTTCTAGAGTCGGGGAGTAAAAGCCATCGTCCAGTTTCTGCCAGCATCTGAGTGGCAACCATTTTCCAGCAAAAACTGGGTCTGTAGTGGTGCCCCCCCACCATGGAGGAGGTGGTGAAGGACATATAAAAGGAGGAGGGCAGTGACACTGCCACTGACTGACCAACTGTTCCTCCATTATTTAACGTTCTCCTTATCTGGTTGGTTTCTGTTTATCCGAGAACCCACCGATCAGCCTGAGAAGATTTCAGCTGCACAGACTCGCTGCTCTCTGCGTTCTCATGCTAAAAGATACAGATAAAGAGATGTAATATGATAAATGTATTACTACTAGAGCTGTTGTTGCCCTGGAGAGCTGTTGCAAGATTGAAAAAGAACATACAGTATGTACTTAAGCTCAAAATAAGTAAAATACACACCTTATTAGCAATGGCCCGGAGTTTCCCCAGCAGCGAGGGTTTCTGGGTGTAGACCACATCATCATCAGGCTCCTCCCCTTCAGCCAGGGCACAGCTGTCTGCAGCTGGCAGCTCACACTCCTTGTTGGCAGACATCACCAGGCGAGAGTACTTGTACTCCAGCCTGACCACAGAAAACACAGACAGTGTCATCACGAGACAACATGTTATTTGCAGTGTGTTGCTGCACCGACATGTTGGGTGGTTACACAGCGCTGTGGAGAGAGAAGTCTGGTTATGTGAGACTTCTCTAAAACCTGACAACCTGAGCTGTCAGCCTGTGATTGGATCACCCAGGACGGATGTTAATACCAGGTGTGCAGAGTCTCACTGACAAACAGCTGCTGACATCTCTATCTTTAAATAACAACTCAATGTGATCTTAATGAGCAGGTTGGCCGTGATGGGATTGGTGTGCGACTGGCAGGTGCCTCTAACCTCTTGTTTTTCTTCCAGAAATAGCAGGTGAGAGAGATGAGCAGCACGGCCATGAAGGCTCCACCGCCAAGCCCGACCTTCAGCCAAAGAGCGATGGCCTCACAGGGGGCGGAGCTCCTGGGAGGCAACGATACACCTTTGGTGCACAACTTCGGCTCGTTCCACACATACAGAGTTTCCTGGAGAGGGTGAAGAGTGACAGATGGATACAGATAACAGACAGATTTCTGTGTGAAGAGTGTTTCTTACCCTCCTTAAGGTGTTCGTGTATGTGTTTACCTGGACGCCTCCCTTGCAGGCTCCCTCTATCTGGTGGTAGTCGTCCTTGGTGCAGCGTGGACAGGCGCTGGTGCTCTCCCACAGGAAGTGAAACGTGCATCCATCACATGTTCCTGCAGGACAGGAGCTGCACAAACACACACAGATTAACTCAGATTATTTACTTTTATTTTCTTATTTCTGATGTTCTAGTTTTTCACATTTTACACTAAACTTTTCAATATTTTTTAACTTAATTACAGTGATATAAAAAACAATATAGCCATCTCATACACGGAGTACATTATCACCCACCTGGGCACAGAAAGTTCTCCTCGCTCAGATTTCTCGGGGTTACAGCGAACAGTGATGACTGAGCTGCGACCCCGATCGCATGAAGCCGTCACCTGTGTTGACCTGAAGGAAAATGAGAACACAGTCAGGACTTAAATGCAACAAAAACATACACACACTTTGTCTTTTATACCATACCTGTAATGGAAGTTGATGTCTGGAACATCCTTTAAGTTTTCAGGGAAAAGATCTGATTTAGTGTTCATGTCGACTGTTGCTCCTGGAAAGAAACACAGATCTCCGTAAATAAACCAACTTAACCTTCTATTTATCAAAAAGCAACACGCTGACATTTAACAAGCACCATACCGGTAAAAGTGTCTGCAAGGCTGATGGACTGGGAGGAAATGGCCATCCTGAAGCCCCGCCCATCTGCTGGGATGATGGTTGATTGACAGATGAAGCTGTCCACTGAGTTGACGAACTGAATCGAGTCGCTCTGGTCGTCTCTGCTGGACACGTCTGTGACGTTATCAGTGCAGATCGCGGCTCTTTTCCCCTGACGTGCAAATAACATGAAAATTACCTGTCAGTTTCTATGGTTACACTTGATGCTTCCCTGCAGATTTTTTAAAAATCATTTTATCACATTGTGATGACAGAGCTGCATGTAAAAACAAATGTATTTTCACACTAGGAATAAAGCTTCAAAATAAAACTGAAATTGCTAGTTTGTATTGTAGCTGTAATATTAAATAAAATCTGGTGAAAAAATTCATAGTACACAATATGTGAAAACAGCTATTAAAAAATAGGTCAAATGTAGCAAAACAATAATAAATTCTTATTTAACATTTTAAATTTTAGGCATTTAAATTTTGCCCTGACATGAGAAACTCAATCATGGTGTAAGTTTTAGTTTAAAAAAGGTTATTTTTGTAAAAAATGACTCTCGTAAACTATCATGAACTATTGTGATTCAGGATGATATCACATGAGGTATGTGTGTGTTACCTCATGGCCGCACAGGCTGATGTTGAACAGGTGGAGGTACTTTGTGCCTTTGGAGGTGAAACTGGGCCCAACAGTCAGCGTGGCTACATCACTCAGGGGGCTAAGGTCAAAGGTCAGCGTACGGTTGTTCTCAGTGTGGGTGAAGGAGCAGTCGCTGTAGCACCTGGAGTGTTCCTGAAAGGAAAGGAAACACATGAAGTTTAAAAACTCTTGGCTTTCTTAACATCTGAACATCAAAAATGTATCAGTACTAAAACTTTGTTAACATATCAGCGATAGTTTTAAAGCATCAAAAGATTCTCAGTTCAAACCCAGTGAAGGTCGCTCTACCTTGTTACTGATACTTCCAGGGCCACAGGCGACACATGCGTCCTGGCCGTAGGTGTGGTGCCCTGCCAGGTGTGTGTTGGGCGGACATTCCTGGCATCGGTTGGTGTCCCTGTCGATGAAAAACCCTGCAGGACAGGGAACACAAGAGGAGCTGGCCTGCTGGGAGTTCTGAGGCACCAGAGCGCAGGCTCGACATGCTGACGCTACTCCATCCAGGGCGTTCGTCACGCTGATGGAGTACACCTTCACCATGTCGCTGACAAAACGACGCACCTGCAAACAGGACGACAGGACAGAGCTGCTAATATTTAAATAAAAAATGCATTTTTGACACATTCTGCAGTTTTTCCAAATTAGTAAATTAGAGTCGGAGTCCTTTGAGGATCATGAATGTTTTTGTCTCTAAATTCATTGTAATTCATCTGATAATTGTTGAGATATTTCAGGCTGTGGTGAAGTTGTATCTAAAATAACATTAGCTTAAAAACACAATTCTATATGCAGAGAAGAGAAAGCACTAACACACACATTAAAATTTAAGATAATAAGTTTTTTTTGTGTGTGTCCGCTTACGTCCAGAGCTCGGTTTGTCCTCTGGAAGGCCCATGTGTATGTGACAGAGGCGTTCCTGGTCATGGTATGTGAGTATGACTGTTTCCCTTTACTGCCTTCCCAGGACTCCACCACAGTGGTGCTCTTACTGTTCACATCCTGCAGGGGGCATCACAGGAGAACAGTGAGATTGGACTACGAAACAACAATAAGCAGAATGCTGTAATAAGCTTTATCACAGCTGAGGGCAAACACGACTTTTCTGGCTTGCTGTTAAAATTAGTTGACTAATTACAACCCTTTAAAAAATAAACACACGCAGTCGAACACACACCATCATGAAGTAGAGCTCACAGTCGGCAGAGCAGATGGTCTCAAACACAAAGGTTATCCGGCCAAACTCATTACCAGTCATTCCTGAAAGTGAAGCCGGGACCCTGCCAGAAAAGCACAACACTTACAACCTGACTGTGACCTCATAAAACACAGCATCAGTAAAGTGGATTTAAGCAGGAAACTGTTACTACAAAACCTCTTTTTTCATCCAGATTTTCCTTCACAGCTGAAAGCTCACACACTTACTTGAAGCCAGGCACATGCAGGGTGAGGATGAGATAGTCGTTATCTGAACTGCTGGCTCCGCTGCGAATGTGGTCCCCCGCAACCTCCCATCCTGATAAACAACAGACACACTCACATTACACCTCATTCATTCTGCATTGCAGATACCTGCATGTGTAATTATGTTATGTAACAATTTATTGCATTAATTATTGCAACTCTTTCTTTATTGTAAGAAAAAAAATGTGTGAATGTCAATATTTCTAGGTCTCAAGTGGACAAAAAACAGTTTGTGGAGGTTCTTGATCACATGACATGATCTTTATCAGCAGAAAATGAAGTTTAGGGAGCCTTTAACTTGCTCAAAAACAATTTCCCAAATTAGTTGACAGTTAGCAAGTTAGTTGGAAGATTATTAGTCAAACAGTTAGTATTAATAATTAGTAGGTGGTTAGAGATAAATTACTTAGATGTTATAAAAATGTTTTTATTTTTGTGCTCACCGTTCATGTTGTCACATTTGGAGTTTCCCACATTGAAACAGGAAGTTTTCATGTTGGAAGGCAGCACATTCCACCATTTATACTCGTAACCCAACACTGGCTCTGTACCCGCAGGGCACTCAGTGCATGCTGGTGCACACACACACACACACACACACACACAAAAGCTTTATTTAGATTAAACATTGACATCTTCATCCTTGGTAAAACACAATGTTTGCAGGAGAAACATATCCAGCCGGGTCACCTCTACTTGTATGACCTGAACTGGTTTGGGGTTGCATTGTTACAGGAAGTTCAGACTTTTAGTGACTGTGTGTCCCTAAAGTAACTGATAAATAAGACATTTGTATTTTATATGAAACTGTGTGAACATGACACAATAAAAACAAGGATTCATTGCCTTTTTTTACAAATATTATATGAATAAAGCATCCGTGCCTTGGCAACAGTCTGTGCCAGGTGCGGGCAGAAGTGAGCAGGTTTACCTGAGGTGCCATCTGAGTGGGCTCCGGGTGGGCAGGGCAAACAGGTGGAGTCATTGCTGTTGTAGTAGCCGGGGTTGCAGGGGGGGCAGGGTTCTCTCTGCCCTGTTGCAGGCAGCTCCACGGCCCCCGTGATGTTCTCCACACAGATTTTTGGCTCCACCCAACGATACAACACCTGAGTCTGCATCCAACAAAATCACAGAGGTTATTATTAGATGTAGAGAATGAATGTTTTACTTGAACTGGGAGGCTTTCCTGACAAAGTAACTGAGACTGAGACAACAAAAATGCAATATCATCCCTTTTGGTGCTTTCAGAAATGTGAATCAAAACAAGCCAAGGTCATGTGGAGAGTGGAGGAAGTTGGTTTAGGATCAGATGAAATGCAAAGCACTTACTAAGCTCTCCATCATCCCTGTCCTCATCACACTGTGTAACTTCTCTGGTTTCAAATAAAATGCCCCTACACAGCTGATGAAAAAAATCTTCACTGTTTCAAATCAATTTAAATCTAAAGCAGTAAAACAGGCAGCATTATTCTCCCGTATTAACAGGCTGTGGGCTGTTGATGATACAGTAAGTGCTAATGTAAGAATTCACACCAAAATCAATCAAACTGGTATTTAATTTTTGATATCTTGCCAAATATTATCAAAAAAACTCTCTGTTGAATTGTTTCTGTGTGATGCAATGCAAAAACAGTGAGGGTATGTGTGTGTGTGTGTCTGTGACATATAAAATGTGTGGATGCTGCTGACCTTCCCTTCGCTGTCGCAGGCCGTGTGGATCTGGAAGTAATCCTTCTCTGAGCAGGGCGGCCTCACCTTACACTCTGCCCATCCCTCGTCTGACAGAGAAGTGATGATGCAGAACACAGTGATGCAGAAATATACTGACAACACAGCTAAAAAGTGACCTTGGCATGCTGTCAAAATTTAGTAGTAAACACCATTTTTCAGTCATCAAATAAGCCAACAACAGAACTTTAGCTTGTACAACCGCAGTCATGAGACTACTCGTTTGAGCTGCATGCTGTGGTACATACGTGAGTAGTAGTGCTCCGGGCAGGAAGTACAAGAGGACGAGCCCTTTATGGAGAAGGTGTTGCTGGGACATGGCTGACAGGACGAGGAGCCGGGGGCTGAGCTGAACCAGCCGGGTCGACACGGAAAACACTCTGACGTGTAGGCTACACCTGTGTCGACACAGAGCGGCAGCAAAACATGGACACACAAACACAAAAAGTACGTTTTTAGCTTTTGAACTGAAAGAGTTCTGGTCAAGAGACTCGTTTATATCTGGAGGAATCTTTGAATTGACCTTCTATTTGTATGTTCTTGAGCAGCACAGGTTTGACCATCTTCCCTCCCACCAGGATGCCAGTTGTTCTCCAATACAGGATGTTTGTTCCAGACTTTAGATTCACCTACAAACAAAAAGGAAACGCACACAGTGAAGCACACACAAACCATGATACTGTCTCTACTAACACAATTAGGACCAGATACTCACTGTGTGTGTGTCCCATTCTCCATTGTTAGTGACTTTAATCCACTTCTGATCATCGGCCTGGGCCATCTCCTGACACTGCTCGTTCTGGACCTGAAAATATGTCGACATGGAAGCTATCAGCCACAAAATACTGTTTTAAATGATCGCTGCTGCTCGTAGTCAGAGGTGCTCACATAGAACTCAAAGAAGATGTTGTTGTCTGGGTACTGGTAGGTGAAGGAGACGGAGCCCTGCTTCTCCAGGTGGACGGCGTAAACCAAAGACACTGTGCACTCGTCACGGTTTGACTCCAGATACACACCCTGAGGCGTCCACGATGAGCTGCAGCACAAACAAAAACACACTTAGCAAAACAGCAAAAATGAACATGAGCATTATGGTGCATTTTTAGCTGTTTACTTCATTTTGTAACATCTGCACCAAACTCCATGTTGTGTTTGTGAGAGTGTGCGCCACCTGTTACAGGCCTGAATGTCTTCTCCATTAGGCCCAGGGTCCAAGAAGCTGGCCAGGCTCGTGAAGCCTGCAGGGATGGCGTCCCATTGGTCAAAGCGGAGGCCACTGCCCAACGAATAGGAGCCAGCCTCACATGGTATGCACTGCTGCGAGGTCATCTCCAAAAACTTCCCGGCTGGACAAGAAAAAGCTGCGAGACGGCGGGACAAAGAGGGTCATGTTGACATCTGAATGTGTTCACAGATATGACCACACACACACACTGGCAGTACCTACAGCAGTCTGTTCCTCTGGTAGGAAGTGGAAGGTCGGAGCAGGAACCTGGATTTAGTGGGATGGCGACTCTCCATCGTGACCCTGTGCTGTCACACTCTGTGTACTGGTAGAAATAGTCTGTCTGCAGGAAAACACACAGATACATCTAAAAATCAATACACCATTCAATTTGTGTGTTTTTATATGAACAGAAAAATCAGTTCTCGGTTTACTGCTTTGGCCTAGACAGAAATATCTTGTCAACTATCTGATGGATTAGAATTAAATTTTGTTCAAACATCCATGGATTTAAAGGGACAAAGTCTTTTGATTTTGGTGATTCTCTGATTTCTTTCTGTAGTGTCAACAAGAGGTTTCAAGCAGGTTTTGAGTTACATATCTTAACAAGTATCTGATAGACTGCTATAAAATTTACCTCACACGTTCATGTCCCTTTAAGGATTAATTTTGATCTTTTTGGTGATCCCCTGCATTCGATCTAGCACCACAAAATTTTAGAAACATTAGAAACCAAATACCTGCAAAACTACTGACTTTCTTAAATGCCTCAGCTTGGTGCTATTGGTGTTATCGCTTGGTGTTAAGCGACAATTCCCAAATGTTGGGAAGCTAAATAAATTTCAGCATCTTAGCACTGTCACTGCGTTCTCACATTGTCATTGTGGGAATGTTAGCATGCTAGCATTAACATTCAGTCTTATTGTAAGCGCAATCTTACAGAGACTTGCTATCCAACCAGGACATTAATATGCATTTTTTAAATCTATTTTCACATCATAAAAAGAATTTATTACATCTTTATCACCACAAATATGGACACAACAAATCCTGCATGGTGACTCTGTTTTCAGCCTGACTAGAAAAACACTGTTTTTCAGTCACATACATTACTGGTTACACATGACTTAGTGGGAGCTTGACACTGATTACATATGAAAACATAAAAGCTTGTCTTACAAAAGGGAACATTGGAGGGGTGTGTGTGTGTGTGTGTGTGTGTGTGTGTGTGTGTGTGTGTGGGACGGAAGTCACGGATGTCCCCGATCACCACAGCAACCAGCCGCCAGAACAGTAATGGTCCATTAAGAGCATGACAAAAGGTCATCTGTACAGTCCCTGCTTCCCAAGGACAGCTGGCTGTGACATTATCAGGATTATTTGAACTGATCAAACATTAATTTAAAAGAACATTTTGTCCAAAACAACTTATTATGAGTGTTTCTTTACAATATCTGCAAAATTCAGGCAGCAAACCCCATAAAAAAGTCTTGTCTTTGTACTTTTAATGCGACTTCCTTTGAGTCCAAAGTCTTGTTCTGGCAGATCTCCATCTCCTCCCCCGAACCTGCTGTTCAGCCGGGCAGACGTATCAGCAGAGCGCACAGGCAGCTGGCTGCAGCACAACACTGACATTAGCTAATTAAACTGGAACAATCGCAGAACTGACCTGTGTTACGTGTGCCGAATTAATCAAAAACACAGAGAGATGGCTTGAAGATAGCAGATGTGTGTGTGTGTGTGTGGGTAGGATAGATTAGCTTGAGTTCTTTTGAATAACTGATCACCTCTCTGCAACAACAAATATGGCCATTTATGCTGCACACGGCCAACACACACACAAACAAACACACAGATTGTGGATTGGTGTGTGAGAAGCTGACCACTTTGTTGACATGTAGCATGGCAACCTGCGCTGAGATTCACCTGCCGTCTCCTTCTGTGCAAACAGACCAAGACGAACACTGGTACCCGTGTTAAAGTGTGTTGACAATGGGGGGAAAAGGTGAGACTGATAAAAAGCAACTCGGGCTAATGTGTCTCACTGGTCTCCTGGGTGATTCACACTGGTTGTCATGGAGACTGATGAGAGGATGAGAGGAGGGGGAGCAGGGGGGAAAAATTTATCTCTACGACGATCCATCCTCTGAGTCAGATGATGGTGGGACCGGAGTTTTAGAATTTGTGTAGATAACAGGGGAGATGGACTTGTCCTTTTGTCTGCTGATAACTTATAGGTCACAAAAATTGAAGTCTCATTAAAAACCTTGGGGCAGATAATACAAAAATGGTCTTTTTGAATGTTTGATGGTTCCTTCTGGGTCTTACCGGTATTTACTTTCTAAGCATGAGATTAGAACATCTTTGCTGGGAGCATAAGCAATAAAATAACAGTGTTTTTGCAGGCAGTGTCCAGCTTTTCAGCAATAGCAGTGCAAACACATTGTCCCAAGCTGTGCTTAACTACAACTCTGAGATACTATTTTACTTGTGCATTTCCATTTTCTTCCACTTTTCACTTCTACTCCAACAAATTTCAGAGGCAAATGTTGTACTTCTTACTCCACTACACTTACTTGGTAGTTGCAAATTTAGATGAATAAAACATAGGCTATACTTTTCTATTAATGCATCATTCTGGTTGACTAACTCCAGTTTTTGGTGCCTTTGGTATATTTTGATGCCAATACTTTTGCATTTTCACTTAAAAAATTTAAAAAATAATTTTAATGCACTTCTTTTACTTGTAACATTATATTAAACTGTTTCACTGGAGAACAATATCGGAGTTACTTCATCAGCCCATGACCATTGCGGGTAACAGTGCTAGCAGCCGATTAGCTTAGCTTAGATTACTATAGCTTAGTTTAGCATAAAGACCGTAGGCGGTGAAAACAGTTAGTCTTGCTCTGTCTGAAGGCTGCAAAATACATCCGTCGGAACCTTGAAGGGCAAATAAATAATACATAACATGTTGTTGGTTTAATCATACAAAAGTGAAGTGTAAAAACGACATTTTCCGGGGTTATGGGAGGTCATGTGCCAGTGTTGCCAGGCAACCAACGGCAGGTTAATACTGTTAGCATTGAGCCAGATGTTTTATCACTCCTAATGCTAAGCTAAGCTAACCGGATATCATTAAAAGGATAAACACTGTGGTGTCATTTTTTCCCTCTAATTTAACAAATGGCAAAAACCAAGTAAGCTTTTACTTAAATTCCCCCAACTTTTTGTGTAGTTTTTAATGTAAAACTGTGGTTGCCCATATTTCAATAAATTGTAGATCTTAGTTTAAAATTTCAAAATAAAGCCTTTCACCTTAATCATTTTCTTTTATTATTATTATTATTATTATTTTAATTTTTGCCCTGTTTCTGGGCTCCGTGAAAAACCCTTAAAGGGCCACAGAAGTATCCTAAATGGCTCTTTCATTGATTCCGGCTGAAAGCCTGAATGCTGCATCGACACTGAGCTGAGATTTTATAAAAACATGTGTCAGCATTGCTCTCCCTCACTCTCTCTCATACTCAGCGGGTAAATCTAGCCTGGTTGTCCGACAGGAGGCTGCCTAAAGAAGGGATGGAGGCCAGCAGACAGCGTCATCCCGATGTGGACCGTGTTTATAGTCAACATTAACCGCATTTTAAGCCGATCAACGCCGTGTTCGTGCATAGATCCAGACACTGCTGAGCAAGTATACAGTCTGAAAGGGACTTGTAGGCCTGAAAATAATGTTTTTTTAATTTGCACATTAGGAGGAGCCCACTGCATCTGATGTTGGTTGTTTATTTCTGCATGCATGGCCATTTTCTTGACCATCGTAATAAAATAGCTGATGAACAACTGTAAATCTTATATGACAATAAAAACACTAACACATTACATTGGTCTCTAAAAAGCACTTGTGTTTTGCAGTAGCTTCAGGATATTATGAGAAGATGATGATAATAATAATAACAACAGTAAAGCGCACTTACCTCATCGCACGGCCGCAGGTCTCCGTCGGCGGACACTGATGATGTGTGAGCGGTGATGATGAGCAAAAGGCAGCGGGGGAACCAGGAGGCCCACACCTGCTCCCGCATCCTCAGCTCGGATCACGAACAGCCGGCTGTCCGCTGCCTGGAGTCAGAAACATGAAACAAGCGGTGCGGTGAGTGTTTATGTGGTGGTGTCCCTGTCATTGATGCGCCTGTCTGTCGCTCACTCACCCTCCACCACCGACAAGTTAGACGGTGTTAAATATATGCTTCCGGCCCTGGCTTTCATATTAAAATCATCCAAAGTCCTGAGAAAATCAAGTAAAATTAAAGAAGTTAGTGCAATTCATGACAAAGTGTGGTACAATGAAATTTTAATGTTTTTTTTTTATTATTCATTATTTTTTATAAACAATTATGATCATTTTCTATAAATGAATAACTTTATTGACACCAGTGAATCTGTCTGAAGACATCACAGTAGATCGAATTATCTGATTAATCATATGAATTACTATTTAATTTGGGAGTATTTTTACCTATATTACTGACTTCTAATGATAACTAGTTTCTTAAACAAAAACGACCAGTATCAGAATAATATATTACAAAATGTATTTTTAGTCAAGCTCTAATCTTTTATTTTGAAGGTCCAACTGCCTGTTTTAGTCTGTTGGGTTATTTTTGATATCACTTCTTCAGTTAAACCACTCAGACTGTGACGCCACGAGTGTGAAAACGCACGTTATCTTGATTGACAGCTGGAGTTGGACAACAGGCCTTCTGGCTGCTGAGCTTATTATAACTCTGCACTGACAGAGGAGCGGGAGCATTAGACTACATTGTGCAAATGCGTTTCTGCCATGTACCGAAGCTTCTAAACACGCTACTTTTACGTCGAATTTATTGTTTTATAATTTTTAAATGGTTGCTTTTTTCAAAATGAAAACATTTTAAATAGGACTCTCTGTTAATGACACACTACAGTACAACTTCAAGTTGTACAGATGACTCATCATGGCCTATCTGCAGCATTCAATTCTTGAACTGACACCACTACATTTTCCGTATAACACCAGAACTTCAGTTCATTCAGTGTCATTTTTCTTTGGAGAGCAGAAAAACGCAGAAATATCCACTGATAAGTAATAACTGGTTTTAAACACGAGATCACATGCCAGATTGCATGTGAAAATTGTTTACAACAGCTCTAATAAGCATTTGCAGGTCGAGATATATCTAAATTATATTAAACTATTATATTTCACTATGAAGCAGGTAGTTATTTTTCCGTGATCATGTTAATTGACTCGTTAAATATGATATTTTTATTATATGAATGTTTATACTTTGTGTGAACATTTTTACGAGAGTGCAGGCCTGTGCTGTTTTATTACATAATAAAATCAAATGAGAAGCTGTTATTCCATTGGCCAATAGGTGGCAGCAGCAACACACAACAGATACTCACGAACAAGTATAAAACCCGGAAATGACATAACTGAGGAATCAAAACAGTTTTTGACAGTTCGGCTTGGGACCGTGCCGCTAAAGGCGTTAAAATGCTCCAGAAAATGTTATTTCCAATGTCAGAAATAATCAACACTTTTTAACAAACATCTTTGGATACCGGGAAGACTTTTTATTGGACTGTCGATGAATGCTAATCGGAGGAAAAGGTGTTTTTGGCTAGTTTATCTACTAGCTGGAACAGCTCCTCTCTATGTAACATAACTAGCGGTTACCGTTAGCTGGTTAGCTTCCACGGCTAACGAAAGTGGGTCCATGGCGATCTATGGGCTGAACATTACCATATATAGACCGGCCACAGAGCTCCCTCGCCGGTGAAATGTAAACGGTGACTCGCTGTGGAGGCTTACGAAAGGGCAAGCAAAAACAAACCTCAGCCTGAAACAACAATTAAAAAAAAAACTCTGGCGTGCTAGCTTCACCATGTCATCTGACCAGAATATTGCCATCGTTATGGATGACAAAATCTACGAAGTTAATAAAAAGAAGCTGATAGAGAAAAGCGACTACTTCCGTGCACTGTACAGCTCGGGCATGAGGGAGTCCACGGAGGACTCGGTGCAGCTGCAGGGGCTCAGTGTCCCCGGCTTGGAGCTGGTTCTCGAGTTTATCAACACCTCCAAGGTTCAGGTTGTAAACGAGACTCTGGAGGATCTCATCGAGACCGCCTCTTTCTTACAGGTCACCTCCATCCTCAAGCTCCTAACCTCGGAGATCAGGCTGGACAACTGCGTGGAGCTGTTCAACCTCTCTGAAGTTTACGGTACTCATGATCTGCGTAGTGCTTGCCTCAAATACATGAGCTGCTACTACCATCCCATGCTGAGGCGGCCGGAGTTCAGCAGCCTCCCCTCTGCTGTCAGAGACCAGGTCAAGGAGATGCGCATGAAAGGCACCGCCACCCTGGTAGCCATCGGGGACTTCACGTGTCTGTCCCTGGACGTGCCCGATCAGGATGAACCCTGGTCCATGCTGAGGTATGGAGAGGTGGATCAGCGCTGGAAACCGCTCGCAAACAACCTGCCTCCGGATATGATCAATGTGAGAGGATATGGGTCAGCCATCCTGGATAACTACCTGTTCATAGTCGGTGGATACAGGATGACCAGTCAGGAGATCTCTGCGGTGCACTGCTACAACCCCTGCAGGAACGAGTGGAACCAGGTGGCTCCCCTCAACCAGAAGAGGTAAAACCAGACCTACACTTTTCCTCTCAAGCATCAGTGGCTGCTTGTCATGTTTCACTCACTACATCTTCTCCATCAGGTCCAATTTCAAGCTGCTGTCAGTACAGGGGAAGCTCTACGCTGTAGGAGGTCAGTGTCTGGGCACGGTGGAGTGTTACAGCCCAGAACAAGACTGGTGGACCTGTGTGTCCTCGATGCCCGACCCGCTGGCTGAGTTTTCTGCCTGTGAATGCCAGGGAATGATCTACGTCATGGGTGGATACAC
>JAPZDY010000015.1:15292655-15307867 GCA_029783645.1 Ctenochaetus hawaiiensis | reverse complement strand
GGTCAGGCTGAAACAAACACAGAGACAGAAAAACCCGTCAGGACGCAACAATAGAAGGAATAAAACTCAGTCTGTATTTAAAAAGTGAAGCTCCTGATTGAATTTTCATCAGTTCAGATGTCGAGGAGCTCGAAGATGAAGCTTCTGTTTCAGCAGAGAGGAGGCGATTACTCTGAGGACTGAGGTCACACTCGTTTCAGGCCCAGAGATCAGGTTTGTTTAGGGAATGAATGCAATTCAGCGGGAGGATTTGATCTTGATTACTATTGATTGCAATGGAGGCAAAAGGAGAGGAGACGAGAAATCAAGAAAAAGGAAGGAAAAGAGAGGTGAGGAAAGGGAATAAAAATTAACCAAAAGTGGATGAAGGAGAGGCAATGAAAGGAAACAACAGGAGAGGAAAAATGAGGAAAAGAAAGTAAATAGAAGGAAATGAAGAAGGGAAATGAGCAATATGAACAGAAAAGGAAAACAGGTGAAAAGAGGAGAAGAAAAGAAGAAAGTGAAGGAGAGAAATAAGAAATATAGAAAATAAAGGAAATGAAAAAAGGTAAGACGAGGGAAATGGGAGCAAAGAGGAGGCGTAAAGAGGAGGAGAAACCATCATGGCTGCCTGTTTATGAAGCAGCTGAGCCACAGCTGGAGCTTGAACAGGAACGAATGGGCTACATGGAAAGCCGGTGACATGGGTGGTGATTACGAGTTTGAAGTGTTGTTGTTTTGGACAGGAAGCCTGGAGGAGTGACGGAGAGAGTCCACGAATAGAAAAGCAACAACAGAAACCTCTTCTCTTTTTTTTTCTTTTTTTTTGTACAGTTTCTTATTTATTTTTAAATCTTTTTTTAGGCGAACGAGGGCTTTTTGACCTGACAGGCTGCTAAAATTGGGGGTGAAAAAAGGAGAAAAACCAGCTTCCTGTCGAGCTGCAGGTCAACAGATGGATGTCTGACACAAAGAGCCGGTGATACATGATGACGGATCACACTGAGAGCGAAGCCGCAGACGCTCAGGCATGGTCGGGCATGACATGACATTATCACAGCAGCCTTACGGGTTAGAGGTCTCTGGGGCCTTGATGCCTTTTTCTTAATTATTTATTTCCTTTTTCTTTTACTCTCTGTCTCCTTGCTGCTTGTCAGCCCGTTAAAATCGTCCTCATCTTCATTCGGATTCTCCTCAGGAACGTTTTAACAGCACAACTTAGCTTTTCTGTGCATTATAATCAATCATAATGGCCTGTAATGTGGAAAAATACACAATAAAGAGAGTATTCGGGTCTATATTTTCTATTCTTACATAAGGTTTCACTTAATAAAGGTCAGTTGCGGCTGCTAGATGGAGTTTCCTCGCAGAAAAAAGAGGGTCAGAAACTGTAATCGACTATTGCTTTTGTGATTGTTCTCAGCACTATCATCGAAAATATGTCATCTAAAAACATATTTCACATCCAGTCTTTTTGATGGAGCTCTCAGAAAACATCTCCATTCAGCCACCTTTCTGTCGATGCTCTGAGAAATGAGGAGTCTCTCAAGACGGACTGATACTGTCTGCACATCTGGTGGCTCATCAGCCAAGATTGACCTCAGAAAAAGCTCTCCAGCTTGGAAAATCGAAATCAAAATACAAGTTAATTTTCACAAAAAAGGTAGAAACTGCAGGCCTGTTGATTTAGGAAGAGGAGGCAGATGGAGGGAGGCAACAGGTGACCGCTGGTTGAGTAATAGAAAGCATGTGACGGGGATGCCCCATGTGAAACTGCCCCTTTGCCCCTGTTATCCCATGTTTTTTTGTGTCTGAGTGACTAATGGGGGACAATATTTTTAAAATCGGTCCAGTATTGAGTGACTGTGCTGCAGCTGGAGGCTGTGAAACCAGGCGTGCGACGTGTTCATGACGGGCGATTGCACACCGTTAATGTAGGTTACATCCAGTAAAAAGAGCAGAGAGAGTTGTTTTTTTTTATTTTAAGTGTCTGACGGCATCATGGAAAGAATCCCAACATGGATAGACCTTTTTGTTGATGTGTGTTTGTTCAAAAGATGCTCTTCTTCTCTCTGACTCAGTTATTTATCTGGATGGGATGGTGTCGAGGTCTGAACCTCCAGTTTGTCTATAAGCGACCATGGTGGGATGCAGAGGGTCAGCAGGTTAACAGGGAGGATGCATTGTGGTCATTTCGCAAACATAGAAGGTCATGTCTTCCCTCATCTCTCAAAATTGCCTACAGGATGCACCTATGTGTCTATTTAAATATAAAAATAGTGGTTGTAGTCATTTTAACACTTCAGTTCAGGGTTGTGGAAGATCTATATTGGATCATTCTATCATAAAGATCAAAGATCATCCAGAGAAAATATAATATAAGCGGTTAAAAACTATAAACCAGCCTCTGCTTCACCTTTAGCTCAGACTGTTATCACTCAGCTTCCACTCACAATGAACCATTCAGGGCCAAATGTGCTTTATTCAGAACTATCTGCTTTAACTTTCTGCTTTTCTTGCTTCACTTCACCGTCAGAAAACAGTCCAGATGTAACAAAACCAAAGACTGTTCCACCGGCTTTAATGTGGTTGGAGACATGAATGAGTATCTGACATTTTAATAGCTGACATCCATCTGTTCTTCTTCTAATTTTGACTTAAAAGCTATTCTGTGACATTTCAGCATTACTGGTATTAATGTTGGGTTCTTAACAGTGAATTGATATATATTGAGACATAAAATTACATAATTAGACACATTTATTCACTTAAATGCCTGATAATTATAATGATAATGAAACTTGAATTGACATAGAGCTTTTCAAGAGACCCAAGGACACTTAACATAGAAGTGTGAGCAAAAATAAAGAATAAATCCAGGACTGAAGAAGATTTTAATGTTAAAAAGGCTTTTAAAAAGGAAAGCAAATGGTTTGTGCTTCATTCTTGCAGCGGCTTTGCTCGTATTGCTGTCTGAGAGGCTGCAGACTCTCGACTGGTGAACAGCAATGTGATTATGGAAGAACAGGCAGCTCAAATACAATTTAGACCTACTTTTTATACGATCCAGAGAGAACAGTCGGTCAGTGACCGCATATTGTTCTGAAACACCGGAAATCGACGCTGCAGCGTTAAATAAACCTTACAAACTGACACGTCTTTGTTGCAATAAATATGGTTTAAAATAGTTTAAATTAAAAAACGCAAAGCCAAAAGGAAACCGAACCAGAAATCTTTTTCTGAAAGTGGCGACCTGAAAGCGTTGAACTGATTTTCGTTACGTGATAATGGGACTTTCACTTCTGAAGCTAAAATCAGCAATTTAAATCAGTGTGTGTCGCTCTGTGTAGGAAAAAGAGGAGGTGTGAGTGTGTGTGTTTGTGTGTGAGGGTTGTTTTGAAATGCCAAAGCTAATGCTACGCTTACTTAAACCTCCACCCCTCAGCATGCGCAGCTGAAGCGGCCTCTTCTTGCTGCAGCGTGATAATGTTCGGTTTGAAAATTGCTCCTGTGTGACTCATCCGGGAAGTTTTTCAGAAACGTTCAGACAATTTCAACTTGCACCCAGAACTCAGCATTATAATACCAAAGCCACAGTAATTAGCTATGCACACAGAATAAAACCCCTTATTCTATTTACTCTTTTTTATGCTCAAATGCTCACATTTTGCATTTGAATGCATTTAACCAGTGCACCAAAAATCCCCTATTGAATAGGAAGGAAATATGCCTCAGCTGCAGGACATAATCTATAACCAAATTTGTGTGTTTCTGATGGCTCCCAAGTCTGGAAGCTGTGTTCAGTCTGCAGAGTATGCAGATGTAGTTTATAAAAGTGAACGAATCATTAATTTGAGGGCACAAATGAGTAATTTCTGATCAAATCTATGTATTTCTGTCCACAAGTGATCTGTTTTCCATCTTAACCAGTGTTAATCTGATCGCTTTGACATTATTTATACAGATTTTTTACTCCACAGAGTTTTTATTTCACCACAGATTGTAAAACACAAAGCAGCTGCACATTTTTGAAGCCCTACATTATTTATCTGAGGAGTAAACAGACCCGTTTTTTTTTTCCAACACTTGTTGCTACTTCATGCCGGAAGTTACAGTCCAATTCAAGCACTACTTCAGACTTTAAGGAGGATCTGACATATTTACAGATATATTTGACTTTGTGCAGTCGAACCCTTGAAATAAAAACTCAGCAGCATCTGTGTGGGAATGACTTCATCTGAACTTTCATTTAACCTCCATCAAGATGTATAAATAAGCTTTAAGGAAACAGCTGCAGGAGCAAAATATCATTTCCATTGAACGTGCAGATAATCTGGAGCCACGAGAGGCAGGCTGACATGTTTCTTTAACACACTGACCTACATACTTTACTTTGTTTTTAATAGATAAAATGTGTCTCGTATCACAAGCCATCCTGTGAGGCACTATGTGGAGATAGTTTAACTATAAATATTTATGTTTTTATGACGTAAAGATGAGCAGATGTCGCTTATCCTCTTTAATATATTGACTTTACTCACCATACAAAAGTTTCCACCTCACATTATTCAGCTTTATTTGATTTTCCCTCGATTTTGTGATCGATTACATGAGCGTCACATAATCTCAGTGTCTCAAAGATTTCTCATAGACTGAAACAAGTGATTATTTGCCTTATGCTATTATTATCTCAGTGAATAGTTTGGTCTAGTTAACATCAGATAATTAGTGGAAAATATCCATCCATGTTTTTCGGACTCTGAGGTGACGTCTCCAAATGTCTTGTTTTGTCCAACCAGCAGTCAAATATCCAAGGCTGTTTAGTTTACTTCAATTTAAGGTTAAAAAAAGCAGCAAAGTCTCACATTTGAAAACTTTTAACCATCAGTTGTTCTTTAATTTTGCCTGAGAGATGACTGAGATGATTGCATAAGCATCTGCTCAGTATCAGCCTTCACAAAATCCTTTATTAGGCAGATTTTAATTTTTTTTGGTGTAAAACTGGACATCTGTGCTTCCATCAGAGCTGAACTCATCTTTCTTGCCATCTGACATCCTTTACTCTTTCCTTCCTCTAGCAACCTCACAGCATCGTGCAGCGCCGCCTGCTGGAGGGCAACATCACGCGGCTGCGAGGGGAGGCCCGGGACCCCAGCGCCAGGGTCCGCTCCCCGCTGGCCGACACCAAGGACGGACCCGCCGACCCCGAGGAGAGGAGCGAGAGCACGGCCGACGACTCCACGGAGGAAAGGGAGTCTCTGGAGGAAAGCGAGAGGAGCCTGAGGTCGGACGAGGAGGACGACAGCAGCGAAGCCGGAGCCAGACAGACAGCCGAGAAGACGGAGGGCACGGAGGCCTCGACCCTCCTCACAGCTCTGGTTATCCAATGCAAGGTGTTAAATACACTCTCTGCATGTCTGTCCTCCCTCACACTCGATGCTTTGACATTTTCTGCTGCTGTATAAAAAACTGCAAACGCGAGAGTATACAAAGACAATAGCGCTCATGCTCTCATGACTCATCACTTTAAGTCCACTCACATTTATTTTATTCTCACATCAAAAGCTTGGCAGGACCCAGCGGCTGTCTGGTTGGATCCAGATTACTGAGTCACAGTTAGCATGTGCACATTTGGTCCAGTATGGTCTAAATGTAGGCTACAGGAAGAACAAGTGCACGAGGGCCTGAAATGACAAAATATGTGGGCTTCCGGATAAAAATGGGAGAAAACAATCAATATAAATTGGGATTAAAGTGAAAACAGAGTAACTAACAGGTGCAGAAACCTTATTTGTATCACACTTGCATCCTCTAAAAAACATGCTGCATTTTAAGCAGTAGACAAAATAAAAAGCAGAAAACCGCATGATTATGAACAATGACTCAGTTTTTGAAGCGTATTAGGCGTTAATGGCTGTCTGGCTTCACACACACTCCCTGTGGTCCCTGATCTAACACACACTTTCAACAACTCCAGTGATTAATGTATGCAGAAAGGTCACGTAAAACACTAGAGGAGTCATTTATTTTGTCCTCAGGCTGATTTTTCATATCCAGCCACCGGAGACGGCTGAGACTTGATGTTTTAACACAGTGTCGGTCTAAAGTGGTGATATTAAGACAAAAAAATACAAGTTTTCATCGCAGATACAGAGAGCAGGACCTTTTCTTCACATAGACAAGTTTAAGTCTTAATAATAACAAAAGGAAGAATAATATTTTTACTTTCTTAACATGCTCTGATAAAATATATAGATTTTAAAATGGCTGTTTAAACACTTAAAGGGTGAATTAATTGGTTGATTGACAAAAAAAAAACAGACAGCAATTTTGAATATTGATAAACCACTTAGTAATCAAAGAATATCCTAGTTTTAGTTTCTCTTGTGGAATTTGCTGTTTTTCTTGCAGTTTTATTTCATTTTAATTCAATAATATTTGAGTTTTAGATGGTTTATTTGACAAAATGAGCAATATGGAGACTTTAGCTCAAACTCTGGGAACATGAGATGGACATTCTTTCTATGTATACACTAAAGTACCAAGGGATAAATCAAATAATTACAAAAAGAATGAAAATAATTCAATTTTTAAGTCAAATTCTGTAATAACTCTACCAAGGTAAGAGATAGTAGATGCAATGGTGCCAATAATTGATACTTTACTCTCTGGTGGGTTCAGGAGATTGTATTTTGGCATTTTCGATCCGTATAAGAAAATACTGCAGCCTATGACACCAAGGACGGAGCCATTTTTTATCCTCTGAGAGAGATCAATACAGTGATCAAACAGCTGTTATTCCCTGTGGTGTTTGAAGTGCGCAGCACAGCTGCAGTGTGTGTGCATCCGTTTAAAATTGGTCGACCACTCTGGATTTTTCTAGTATATTCAGCATTTTTTTACCCCTATGTTACTCCTCTTTGTGCTTTGCTCAGTTTTATCATCAACTTATTAAATGCAGCGTGTTCCTCAGTTACTCATTCAGCAGCTATTTTTACACTTCAGGGAGAGAGAGAGGGATTTGTGCAGCACCAGGACTGAGACAAAGAGCAGGTTTGTGGGCCTGCTGATAAGCCAGTGTTCCTGCGAGGACAAAGGGGGCCGAGCTCGGTTTGTACAGAGCGTGAAGGATCAAAACAAGGCTCGTGGAAAATGAACATGTTTATTTCCAAGGAGGGATATATCCTCAGGTCAAGTGGATAAGGTATTGATTTATAACAGGGATGACAGGGACGGGATATATATATATATAGTAACAGAAACCATGTTGGGTGCCGGACAACAAAAATCACAGCCAGATGCTAAAAAAAAAAATCTCTTTATATAAGGCTTTTTTAAACTTGTTTTTAAGACTTGGGGGACTAAAACAGGCTTTATCAAATCATTTTTTACATAAAATCAACAAATGTCTCTTGTTAACATAAATAAATTATTAAATTTTCAAATGACATTATGATAAATAAAAAGCAGTAATGTCTACATACTGACTCGGGAGCTTAAATGGAAAGTGTTTTAATTAAAAACAGACCTTCTTCAGATTATATTGTTTAAAAAATCGTCACTCCATCCATGTAGGCTGATAGGCTTCATGATAGCAGATGTGGTTGACCCTCCAACCTCTAGTATCTTAAAATTATTGACAATTATAGAACTTTGCAATAAAAAATCTGTCCAAGGACATAAATTATAAAGACTGGCAACACAGAGACAATAATACATTATTAAATACATCATAAATGGTATAAATAGGCCAAAAGTAGGCCAGGTGCATCAAATTAAATGCTAACACTGGACAATGCTAACATGCTAATGTGAAGCATGCATGTTGTTTACCGTGTTTACAATGACAGTTAAGCTAAATTAGCATGCTATTCTTTTAGTGAGTATAATTATTACACCCAAATCATCCAAAAAAACCCCACTCTGTCAGTATTAACTTGCTTCAGTATTAATATTCATAGCTCATCAAGGTTCGATATTTTGACAGCTCTGCCTTTGATGACTTTCACCTTGTTTCATAAATTACCGAAGAACATTTATGTGTATAAGAAATAACAACATAGATTAATGTGGATGGGATCTTTTTGCATTTGATAGAGAAAAATCAAATTTATAGATGGACTGATACACAGCAGGGTGGGAATGAGGCCACATTGCTTATCTCACATGCATGCAGAGCAACCATATGTCCTGAAACCATCACTTGATGTTCTTCCACAAACATGTTCCTTCTCGTGTGTGGAGGTTGCATGCCATCAAGAGGTTGTAAAACAGGAAAAAAAAGAGATTACTGACAAGAGTTCCAATAAACCATCACAATCTGCTGCACTGTAGACTTTCCTTTTCTTCCTTTGAAACACATCTTTGTGACGTTAAATGCCCCGCAGGCAAAAGAGATGCAGAAGAAGAATGTCACTGGAAATTAGGACAAGCTGGCTGTTAGCAGTGCTACTGTAAAATCAGAAAAAAACATGAAAGATTAAAGAAATAAACCTTTTGTAAATGCCCATTTTTCTTTTGCTTTTTGAAATTTTAATAAGTTACATGAGACATAAACACTCTCTTATCTGCATTGTGATATGAAGCTAAGCTAGCTAGGAGACAGTTTGCTAGCTTAGTAAGTTGTTTTTATACTTAAGTTTTTGTATCTAACACACAAAAATTCTATGCTACAGTAATGAAAGAGGTTCTGATGAGTTTATTTTTTAACTTCAAACAGAATCAAGCTAGCTGTTTCCCTTTCTTTTAGCCTTCTGCTAAGCTAAGTTATGCTAATAGACTCCTGACTGTAGATTCATATTTAAAAGACAGAGTTGACTGATAACAAACTCTTGGCAACAAAAAGTTATTCCAAAATGTCAAAATATCATCTTAAAGCTACAATTACTGATCTCTTGGACACTTTTGGGCAGCAGAAACAAGCTGTAAATACAACTCTGAAAACAGATATCACAAATTTGTTAGCATACAGATGTTTTTGTACACATAAAGCAGATATAAAGTGACATTAGCATTTATTTGGAGTTTTGTCTGTGTTCAGTTGATCAATGTGAGTGAATGTTTGTTTTGATCTCTACTAAAAACCCAGTATACATATATATCTCTTTTTAGCTGCTAAATGCTTCGTGTTTAGAAGCTAGTTGCTAACTGTGTTTTTCTGCTTTTGTCTGCAGAGAAGCTTTTAAGCATGCAGAGGAGTTTTATAGCTGAAAACGGCAATAAAACTTCTGGCGAATATGATGTTATATCAAGTATGGCAAGAGAGAAATAACAGTAACAATAAAATTAAACAGTAAAGTTAGGGGTCATAAAACTGAGAGAATGAGCTGAAATATGCTAAAAAACCTTTGTGGAGCTCAGGGGGAAACTGCAGACTTGGATATTCAATATTTAATATTATCTCTGCACCAGTGAATCCTTTCACATATTTTCATTTAAGTCACTGTTTTATTAAAACAACTGATCATGGATTGAAATAATAATCTAAGATCAGTGCGGTGAGGTTTAAGCTCGGCAGGTGAATCATGTGATTTGTCTTGTTATCATCTTTTTCAGTGGGAAGTCGTTTGGTTCACTAATTAGTTAAATGCACTCGAATGAATCACTTGGTTAATATTTTAGTCTGAAATATCAAAGTGCAAAAAAACTGAAGAGTTGGCATCTCGCAGGGTAACAGAGTCAGCACATGAACTTAACGGATCTGTAAATTATTAAGAAAATAAACAACTGATAAGGTTTCCAGTGATAGAAAGTACATAATATTCCTGTTTGTTCATTTAAAACTTTTTAAATTCTCTTTGGTTTTAATTCTTGTGTCCTAATATTTAATTACTCTGTCGTTATTATTGTATTTAATCTTATTTTATGGTTATTTTGTTAATAGTTTTTACTGTTTTTACTTATGTCATATGGTTTTACTCCACTCTTTTCAGAAGGTCACATTGGAAACACTGCATCAATATTTGTGCAAAGTTGATTTACAGTCAACTTGGATTTTATTTGGCACTTTCATGAACATGTGGCAGGTGAACAGATGCGTTCTAAAGAAAAGAAATCAGTTGTTTTGAAAGGCTCCCCAGAGTTGCGTTAATGTGCTGTTGTGAGTGTTATTTCCCTCGCATGCCGTGATGTCAGACTGAAGTGGAAAAATCACACTGTGACACCATAATCTGCTCTCTTCCCCACAGTGCTGTGAAACTGAAGTCAAGGCATCCATCAACACTGGCAGCCAACATAACCACATCTCCACCTCCTGCTGCCAGAGGTTGGGGTAAGAAACAGCCTGCTCGAGACTGAAAACACACTCAGGACACATTTATAAACTGCCACCTCTTTTACAGCAATTAACACAGAGCTTTGACGGTCACATCAATCAAAAACAAATACTGATTTCAAAAAGTAAAAACCCAAGAAAAGGTCCAAAGATCACAGGATATGAATAGAAGCTATGATATTTAACATTAAAAGGCCTGGCTGAAAAATGAGCTTTAAATAGAGGTTTAATAATGACAGCCTATAAGCTCTTAAAAAAGCTTTTTCCAGATCCGTAAAAGACCTGACATCACCTTCATCTTTAGGAAAAGATATTAAAATATCAAATAAAGCTTAGTCTGTGCTCTGGCTTAAAAGTGTGAAGACAATGTGACATTTCACTCCCGTCCAACTTTCATCTGCTGAAATTTAAGTACTGTTTATCCTTAAATGCTAGCTATTAAAAATCCAAGCCGCATGAACCTTTAACTGACATTTTAATAAAAGGTTCATGCAATCAATCACAAAGAAATCTAATTTTGGAGGTAAACTGTTTTTTATGTTGTTTAATCAAATTATGAGTGATAATATTTTGTGTGGCTGTGTGTGTTATTAGACTTGTACCCAATCAGGACAGTTCACCACTGGGTGTGAGCAGCTCAGTGACGGGTCTGCAGCTGCAGTTGGGCAGACAGACGGTCCAATGTTCAGCCTTTGTCAAAGGTAAGATTTTTTGGAGCACATTGTAAAATTAAAATTGTTTAAATTACTTGAATTCCTGAGCTGACAAGATTCTAGCAGCTAGCAACTCTGTGAAGCCGTCAATATGTACACCAGTGGTTTCAGCTAAATGCTAACATTAGCATGCTAACATGCACACAATGATGACAATAACATTCTGGGGCAATATTCTTTAAGTTTCGAAGCACAAAGAGTTGCCTCTGGTGTTGAAATCTTAAGAAAAATTCTTGGAATTTCGACATTTTCCAAGATTTTTTTCCGTAATAACACTTTTGTGACAATTACTGTAAATGTCTTAAAACCATAAGTTTCGACTTTAAAACAGTAAAAACTGTTTAAATGCAGAAACCCTGCCGGAGAGCCAGAAAAGTGGCCATCTGTTGGCAGCACCAGTGTTTTACAGTAATTAGTATTTAATGATTTAATGGGATACAACGTGGAAAAAAACTTGGAATTAGTTTACTTTCAAAACAAACAGGATTCAGGATTTGGGGACAACTGCTCATAATTCGGGACTGTCTTAAATTTTTTAGGATCTTGTTGGTTCGCTGATTCATTTTTTATTTAACAGAGATCTTCATTTGTATATTTGCTCTTCTTTGTAGTTGACATTCAGACAGCACATCCCACTTGTTCTCTTGAAGCATTCAGGCAGAAATTACCACTGAAAATAAAGAACAGCTAGGTCAATAAGAAAATGCTAATGAAGTAAGGCAAATAAACGTCCCTTTTGCTGATCTTTTCCATTTTATTTTGACAATACGACATTATAACACTGTATGTACTCTGTAGAAAAGCTTTTACAGCTGCCTGAATGCCAGGTACATAATTAGGGAAAAACCCCCTGATGCTGAAAAAGAACAAGTGGGAAGATAATTATCATGAACAGTAACTGTCACCATGACTGAGCAGACCAAAAAGGAGCCAACAAGAACCAAACTTTACAAACAGAAAAATCAAATCACTGAAGACACTGAATTTTATTTGTTTTGTCTTGGGTTTTGTTTTTAAATTCTTATGACAAATTATGTAATGAGTGTTTATTGGTATTGGTGTAAAGACAGACTTTAATTGCAGATAATAAAAAATGTACTATAAAACAAGTGGAGGAAAAGGAACATCTTCATCACTCTCCATCTGAGGAAGGAAATACAACAGTTTTTATGTTTGTCATGAAAAAGGCTGCTTTCCGTTTAAGGACCATGCACATTTACATTCAGCTGACTAGTCTGTTTTTACTTGCTTAGATTTGAGGTTTATTATGTTTGAGTCTCTGTTATTTTGTCTTTGTAAGAAAATTCACTTTGTGTGCAGGTGAACATTTTCTTGTGGAAAGCTAACCCTCTTCATGGATGTTTACAACAGCAAAGTAAAGCCTTTTATGAGTGGATGCTACAGATGTGGCAGTGTGGCCATTATAACAGCCTTGGATGGTATTTTTATTTTGTACAGACACAAAGAAACTCCTTTGTTATGGTCATAAAGAGGGAAAAAAAACAGTTCCAGCAGGACTAGAGAGCCACAACGTTTGTCTGTCTGGCGCTGGCTAACACTTGCTATGCTAACACTAGCTTGTTGACCTACTTAAAGTTTATATGTGCTGAATTTTACATTACATTAGTGAGAGAGAACTTGTTTCATTACTCTTACATTTTGTTTAGTTACTGATTTAAAAGTTAATGATCTTTAAAGGTGCTGGTGGGCGGATTTTGCTACCTTTGGACAGAGCCTAGCTAGCTAAATCAAGCTAATCTAATCAGCTTCTGACTGTAGCCTCCTATTGTTTAGAGCATGAGGTTGTTTTTTTAAACTTCTTATCCAGCTCTCAGGTGATTTAATGTATTTCAGAGAGGTTCAAACTATTCCTTTAAAGGCAAATCTTATTTTTAGAGCCTCAAACCATAAAATATATGGAATATTATTGTCCTTTTTGATCAGAGAAGTCCTTGTTTGAAAGATATTGTCCTGATTGTCACCTTGTTATGAGGACATTTTGAGCTCACAAAGATAAAACAACAGGACCACACACAGGCACCATTATTTATATTGCAGCTCTTGTCTGCACCTACTCCTCTCTGAATAATGGCTCTAATTCAGTCTCTTACCACAACACCTGACTCTTCCACAAACATTAAAATGCTCGCTTCATTGCAACAAGAGTCTAACACGTCCTCACGAGTACATCTGCTTACCACAGCACTCATTAACCCCAGAATGAATAATTTACTTGTGTCTATGGTTTAACCTTGATACAGACTAATGTGCCCATGTAGGGGAGATGGTGTCCAGGCTGGCTTTTATAAAGTAGTAATAAAAGTCAGTTTCTTTCTCTTCAATCCCTCCTCTAATTTTTCTTCTTCTTTCACTTTCAGAGGATGAGACGTTTGAGCTGTGCCTGGGTCTTCAGACTCTGCTGGAACTTAAAGTAAGATCCTCATTTGCATTGATAATAGTAGTCTGCCATATCAAGTCTTTTGGTGGGTTTTTTTTTCTAATAGAAATTGTCACATCTTTGAATAAGTAAAAGGGAAGAAGAGGAAGAAAAAATAAAATGGTAGTAGAAAAATGAACATTTCAGGGTGCGAAGATGGAGGCACAAGCACAAATCCTTAAAAAAAGAGATGTACTGGATGTGGCGTTATCTGTGGGAAAAGGGTAGATTTATTTTAGTGGCACAGCTATTTGTTAGATACCCGCTGTGCAGGTAAAAAACCCAGATAAGAACGAATTGAGGACATCCTGCGAGGTGGGACTCTGAATTTGCACATTTGAAAATGCAATTTTAACTGCAGAGGAGAGACTTTCTGGCTATCTGAAGGTAGTGTTGTCTCTTATTTCAGCGTTACACATGTTGCATCTGGTTAATATCATCCAAAAAAAATCTAATTAGAGCGCAATTTGAGGATATTAAAGGAAGATGAGCTCTCATTTTGTAAATTAGCCCTGGAGGACTTTGCAATGTAAGAAGAACATTTCAGTTCAAGCTCACCCCTGAACTCAGCTTTCTCTACACAAATTTAAAAAACAATATCGTAATTAAATTGAGTCAATGGTGCATATCTTCATACAGTTATTGACTAGTATTTTAGAGACTCTTAGGACTCTTTAAAGACGCTAAACCTCAGCCTCCTCATGTTTAAACCACCTTTGTGTGGAATTTCTTTAGGAGACTTAGCAGCTTTTAATGGTGGTTTTGATAGATTTAGGTGGTATATTTAGTTTATTTTTAAAATAAAAATGACAAACATTTCCTTGTTCCAGCCTCTCAATATGTTTTGAGGGAAACGTGGTGCTTGTTGACCAAAGCTTTAAGTCAAAACAGAGCAATGCAGGCATGAGGACAGTTTTCAGTCTGATGTATCATCTTCAAATTGCTTGTTTTTTCCATCTGACAGTCTAAATACAGCAGATTCTCAGCAGCAAATGCTAATATTTGTTGGCTGAACAAAGAGAGAACATTTTGTGTTTTTGTTTAATGATTAGCAAAACTTGATAATCAAAATTCTTTTGTTTATGCAACTTCTGTCAACAGACTAAGTATCTAGCCTCTAAGAGAGATAAATAAAAGAAAAACACTCAAACTAAAGGACAAAACTCTTAGCAAACAAGGTCATGTTGCAAAATGGTTCACAGTCTCTGCCTGTGTGTTCTTAAATCAAATCAATGTCTACTTAAATAACATATGTAGACTATCAACTGAGCAATTTTTAATCTCAGATTGTAAAATTTGAGTAATTCAAGGCCCAAAGGGATAAAACTACGTAGTATTTTTGGTAGCCCTGTTTGGATCCACTGGTGTAACACAGGTTACATGTCACTGCGTCCTCTCACAGTGCTGCCTGGACTTCAGCAGTAAGGTCCTGAAGCTGCAGGGCTGTGGCGAGGAACTGCCCTTCTTGAACCCTTCGACCGACAGCCAGTGCCAACACGACACCAACGAGAACCTGTGAGCCCGAACTCGATGGCAGTGACCACTTTCTTGAATTCCCACTGGTTGCAGCAACGTGACGCGACGCCGCATGCGTCTGGACTGTCCGATCACAGTGTCTCACACTGCCAGAACATGGATGAGCATTCGCCACCATCGTTCTTGATTTTGCATCATTGTGTTTGTAGAATTGAGACATTCACCATGATTATTTCTTATATTAAATTAGTCTTGCTCACAGAGTGGATGAAAGCATTTATGAGCTGATCTAATCTCTGTGAGTCTAATCATTCTTTCTGATTATACGTAC
>JAPZDY010000015.1:15263714-15292274 GCA_029783645.1 Ctenochaetus hawaiiensis | reverse complement strand
TCTGATTATACGTACTGTATATTCAAACCGATTCCTCTGTTGAGCTGCTTGAGTGCACTGATGCTCTCTAAAAGGGAAAACCATAATAATCTTTTAAAGTGAACTTTAGTGGAATATTTTGTGATTTGACTGTACAAATAATACTTTAAATCCTTAAGTAAATGAAAAAAGTGTTAATTGTAAATTGTTTCAGTTTGGATGATTTTAAGAAGAATCTTTTTATGTTTTGGGATGTACGCTTATTCATTACTTTACTGAATTATTAAAGTAAATCAAAGCTCATGTCTGTGTAGTAAAGCTACAGGCAGCAGCTGGTTAGCTTAGCATGTTGTAAAGAGTAAAAAAATCCACCCATTAGCACCTCCAAAGTGCACTAAATAACATGCTACATCTCTATTTAATCCACCACTAACATTTTTCTGTTGAAGTGTACGTATCAGTTAAGCTTATGGCTCCTAACCTTTCTAGTTTCTGTAGCTCTACACCACCCATCATGTTCTAAATCTGTTCATTTCAAAAGATTTTAAACTTTTATTTCACACTTTCTAACAATTTTAATGCTATCATCTGTAGTAAAGAAGATGGAGTCATCAATCATTTGTCAATGACATTTAGCAATATTTCTACTTGTGAACGAGATTGTCTTTTACTTTTAGCAAACTGCTTCAACAATTTCAGTAATTGAGCTGATTACACATTTTACTCATAACTTTAAGCTTTTAACTATTCATTTAAATACTCATTAATTCCTCACTTTTAGCTATTTCACCATATACCCATTACTATTTTAAGTGTTTTTCCATTACTTTTAACAAGGTAATTCAACAGTTTGCTCATAACTCCTAGCTAACCATTTTAACGGCTTATTCCTTTAGCCAAAGATTTGAACAATTTATACCTTTAGCTAACTATTTGAACTAATTATAAATTACTTTAAGCCTCTTATTTAAAACACTGACTAATTTTCATCAGTTTCAGCTAACTATTTCAAATGTTTTTTTTATTTTTAGCTAACTTAATTGTTAGCTGCTGTTAACTGTTAGCTTCATTCAGATCTCTTTCAACCATTTAATGATTACTTTACTTTTAGCTGTTCTGCTAATTAACTTATGAATATTTCAGGTACTTATCCATTAATTTTAGTTTTCTGATTAACAATTGAGTCTATTACTTTAACGTCTTTGACCTCCTGCTAGCTAGCTAACTAGCTTCTACACACTTAGCTAAAACACTACGTTTTTGAGGCGTAGAGTAGACTTTACATATGAATATTAACAAAATAAACAAGACATGTCAGTTTAACTGAGCTTCAGATGTGCTGGTAGGTGGATTTTTTAACCTTTGGATGGAGCCAAATTAGCTATCTAACTAACATCTGTTATCTGCAGACAGATGTGAGAGTGGTATCAATCTTCTCAACATACTTTTGTCAAGTGTGAATAAGCATATTTCCCAAAATGTCAAACTATTCCTTTAAGAATCAACACGACTCATCTAAACTAAAAAGTGTCTGTACTCAGGATGCCCTTTCTAGTGTTCTCAAAGGAAATTTTGAGAATCCTTGAAGTTTTTTGAAGTCTTGTTTAATTAGCTTTGAGTCAGGCTACCTCTTTGAGAGACAAGGATGGGTTCTCATCTTGAATTTTAAAAGATGTGAAGTAAACACCACAGTTTCTGGTGTAAGCTACTTATATTTAGCCTTTCTAAAGCCCCTTTGCTCTTTTCTTTCCCCGTCGGAGGACAAATGTGGTTAAAATTTTCCAGGAGCACATTTCCAGTCTGACTGAATGACAGTGGTTCTCTATAAATCCTCCTCTAATAAAAATAGACTTCAGGTCAGCCAGCAAAACATATTTGAGTCAGACTACAAATATATCAACACATTCCATCTGCATGACTTTGTAAAGTTCTGCCTTTGTATAAGTCTGCATGTTTGTGTACTAGTCTGATTGTATCACGTTGGGAGTCCGAAGAGGGTCGTATGTGTGTGTGTTTACGTGTGAATGTGTGTGTGTTTGTGCGAGGAGTCGAAGCAGGGTTTTTCCGCCTTGTTTTTGGCTTCTGGGAAAAAAAAAAAAAAAAGTGGAACAGGTCCTATCTTCCCCAAAACCGGTCCACCGAGCTGCGTTCAGAAAAAAAGCTGCCAAAAAATCCGACCCCAGCTGCCTTTCCCTGTATATCTGCCTCTTTCAGGAGATTTTCATCGCTGCACTTTGTGCCAAGGCCCCCTTCCTCACACTCATCATCCTCCTTATTCATAGGACCAGCCTTCTTTGTGTACCACCTTTTTTTTTTAGGCTGATGTTAATCACTTTTGACGCCTCATGTTTGCTGATTTGACCCGTCGCAGGAGGAAGAAAACACCTCCCCACTACAGTGCCACCTGCCTCTCTCGTCTCTCAGTGTTTTCATAGTGTGGAGAATCAAGAGCTGCCTCAGATCATGCTTTGCTTTAATGACACCTGAGCTGTGCCGTGCTTTTGACTGTGCTACAGTACCCATCTTACCTCTTCGCGGAGGTAATCCACGCGTAGATTTGGCAATGTTTGTTTCTCTTTGATGTACTAGTGACCTTCCTAAGCTGTGTGAGAGGAAATGATGTGTGACAGAAATTTATTTTTGGTGTTTCTCTTCTTCTGAACAGTATTTTCTCTGCCTAATAAAATATGTATTCTGGCTAGCTCCGTTTCTATTCGTGATTCTGATATTGATGAGACTATTTGGAAACGCAGAGCGCTATTCATGTGAAAGGGCAGCCGTTTAAAAAATCTCAAATCTCTAAATGTCTGAATCATGTGAATCACCAGACTGTTTGTGGGAGGGCTTCACGAGAAGACAGCCAGAGCAGCTGGTTCCTAGCTTTATTGGACCTCACATTGATTCCCATGATCCGTACTTGCAAAAAGATCCTTGTTTGTGCCCTTCATTGGTACATCCTGCTATATAAAGAACCTTGACATGTCAGAACAGAGAAAGCAGATGTTCCCACAGCACCATGGGGCTTCGACGGTTGACCCCTCTGACCATTGAAGGTTCCCATCTCTTTGGTTTACTCCTCATCCATGTCAACTCTATTAGAGCGAGTCTTAAGTCAAGTTTCAATTCCAATGGGGCAAGTTCATGTCAAGTCTCAGGTCTTCCAAAGCAAGACAAGACGGATTCTGCAAAACTGAAGCTCAAGAACTTTCCATGACCTGCATGATAACTGAATATTCAAGCTGATGTTTGGTCAGATTCTGTTGATCTGCAGAGAATTTGATATTTGATACCAACATCTCAAGTATTTTTTCTTGGTGAATCCATGAAATATAAATTTTAATTGAATAATCTGGAGTTTTATTGGTGTTCGTCTGACATAACAAGCCTCAGAGACTTTTTGGGACATTGGGATCAGCATTTTTGCCCTTTTTCCTGACGGATTTGGTGAAATATCAAGAGATCTAAAATATGATTAGCAAATTGACTCTTGTAGCCTTTGCTCAAGCTTTTTGTACAATGCAAGCTCTGCACATTGCTGTCCGTTAAAATGTTTTGTTCTGGGAAATTACCAGGTCCACATGTGAAACCTCTTTCAAGTGCAGAAAAACAAAAGCTTGACTTTTGGTTTAAAAAACCTCAGTCAAATGTTTGAAGACTCTTTTCTGTGGACCCCTGTGCTGTAGGCTTTGTTATAGTTAGTGCAACAGTCCCATGAAAAACAATATTACATGGCCAAACTAACGAGCCCAGAAAGAAAACTGACAGTTACAACAATGTCACAACAAAAGAAATCCACTGCCATCGCTTTTTGTTCAGGGTCATATCTGTGTCAGACTGGCATTTTATTTCTGCTCTGACACTGCTGTTCGCTAACAATAAAAGCAAACTACATTCATCCTGTCAGAGCTGTCAGGCCATGCTATTTTCTGCCAGGGAACACGGGGTAAAAACGTTACAGGAACATGAATTTATAACAAACCTTGTTTGTGAAGATCCTCTTCAATACGCCCCCTCCCCTTGTTTTGAGTCACTTTGCACACCACATCCTGTTCAAACTGCAGCAGGTATCACCTCTGCTAGGAAAGTACCACTAGTCAAGTGTTTTTCTCAACAAAACACACTGTGGTTGCACAGTTCTTTGTATACTGGAGTCTTTAGACAATGCATAGCAAGATGTCTCAAAACCACTGACCGATCACTTGAGACAGAACGAAAAGGAATAAGAAAAAACGGGTACAAGTTGACTTTTTAACCTTTTAAGTTGAGCCTCAGGCAGCTGATAATGCCTGACTGTCTGTGCAGTGTAGGTGTTGCATAAAGCAGCGTGTCTCGTCCTCACATACTTTATGCATGAAGCTGCCGGTCTCATCTAGAGGGCAGATCTTGACTGGGGTTTGCACACTCATCTGCAGCAATGACTAATATAAATCTCCATCCAGCACAGACAACAACACGGTGATCTCCCCAGGCTTTCAGTGCCCATTAGGAATAAATACTGTGCAGTTACACAGGCAGATGTACAGTACGCTGCCTTTGTACTTAATCATCCCTGTAATTGTATTTATGGATAATTATTGGTGAGCAAGGTCAGATGTAGGAGCAGAGCATGGAAAATGTCCTTGCAATAAAACAACATTGCAGGGGTTATAGCTATTTTTGTCTCCGCTTCGAACACGAATTGCAGAGTCATTATTAAAGGTATTGTTGTCCAGTGTTATATTTTCCTACTGTAAACCTATAAACAGCAGCTCACACATATATATAGTTGTTTTAAAGGCTCATTATTTATCAGAAGCCTCAGAAACATTATTTGTTTGGGCCTATTTTCAGCTGGTAATTAATACACATTATATGCAGAATATAAGTAGAATATCAACAGACTAACTGTTTCGCAACATTTAAAATTTGATGTAAAACTAACATGTTTATATCTTAGAATAGACAATAAAAAGACTTCAACATGCTAACATGCTAACAATTATGATGCTAACACTGCAATGTTGAACATATCTAATGTTTGCCATGCTTTGTTAGTGTATTAGCATGCTAGCCTTTGCTAATTAGCAAAATAAACACAACCTACTGCCAAAGCTGACAGAAAAAATCATTGCTTTGGCTGACATTTGTTCATATATTGACAATATGACAAATAAAAAAAGCCTCAACATAAAAATGCATGGCACAAAATGACATTTTCATTCGAAAACTGCAGACATATTTGATTTGGGATCCACTTCACATGATTAGAAGCTGTGGAAGCCAAATGTGGGCAGAAGGACTTTTGTCACAGACCTTTGATAGAAGCTTAGCCCACTCCTCCATCCAGACCCTCATTACAGCCTGTTTATTTACTCTGCAAGTCACTAAAAATAGCTTTCGGTCCCCTCATCCTCCCTCAATAGCATCGCCTCCATCTGGTGAACACACACACACACACACGCAGTGCAACCCTGCAGGCTCGATAAACTCAGTGTGATGACCCACAAGTCTTAACCCCAGAGAATGAGGTGGAGATGTAGTGAAGGGAATATCGATCAAACCAGGTCGACAATGGTGAGGCAGCTGTTACGTAACTGGTGGCAGTGAGGCAGGAAATCCTTCTGAGAGGCTTTGAAACAAGACAACGGAAACATTTTTGCTCCCGTCTGGAGAGAAACATCGGGAAATTAACAAGTAAATGAGAGAAGTTAATTAATTAAGGATGTAGGAAACAAGGTAGGAAAGGAGAATGCTGCGTTCATGTCATGTCTACGATACCATAATTACTGCACAATTTTCTGAATTTTAAATATTCATGTCAGCATCCAAGAGGTAATTATGAATAGAAAACTGATTTATCATCCTATTTTATCCAATTAAAGCCCTTCTCTGTTGATTCATGAGTGCTAGCCTGCCGCTATTTTGCCATAATAGTGCAAAATAGTATAAAACAGTGCAAAAATAGACACTCTTCGTAAGCTCAACTCCATTTAACAACCAGCTTCCCCTCTAATAAGAATCCGGTCATGGTTGATTCTGCACTGCATCTTCAAACAGGCGTAACAAAATAAGTCCCACATGCAGAAAAATGACGTGTGAATAATTAAAACATTCTGTTACTATTAAGCCATGCACAAACTATTTCAACACTGAATTGCAAAAGAAGTATTAGCCAGCAACTATGACACTAAAACACTAGTTAGGATTTTATTTCAACTGCATCCATACAGTTTATGATAGGAAAACGTGCAGACTACTCTGAATAATAAAGCAGCCAGTCAGATTGAAATTCTCACTGCATCTGCTGGGATAAAACCTCTGGCTATTAAAAACTGCCTGTTGTGTCGTTTCGTCATGCAGCTTTTCCCCCCCAACTGGGGATGATGAAATGGCAACGCAGGCGAAATTGGGTGCTGTTAATCAGTGGTGTCACTTCCCTCAGCTGGTGTGGAGCTGCTGTTGATGCAATGTGATGGAGCACGTGTCAAGCCCCCCCCACCACCCTTCATCTTTCCTTTTGAGGCTGGGGGTCCAGCTGTCTGTCAGTCAGGATCAGATCTATTTTACCACACCGACCCCCCAACTGTGCCAGCAGGACCAGGAATGGGCAGCGGGCCAAAGCTCAAGTTAGGATTTGTTACATAAACTGGCAGGCAGAGTGTAAAAAAGTTAAATTAGGCTGCACAACGTAATTTAATTTAATGCAAAAACAGTTTGAAAAATGGTCTAAAAATATGACGGCAGTGAAAAAAGAAATAAGATCTTCTATTTCTATAAAAGTAGAGGAGTAATGTCAGCAAAATTAAATGAAAATAAGCAACTTGTTCTGCGAGTTTTGATAGTAAATACCGATGCAACAACTTTTGAGTAGAATGTTTGTACATGTTAAGAAAGGTTACTGGTTTCCCAAATAAAGATAAAGATAAATGTGATAGATCATGACATGAATAATAGTGTTGAAAAGAGGAAAAACCACCTGATTTGGTCTAAAACAGTCCTAAATGTTGTATTTTTAAGCTTACAATATTCTTTTTAATGTGATATCTTAAGTCTCTAATAACTTTAGCTTTCATATAACTGTAGTCAAGTTAAAAGTTTAATATTTTACCCTTTAAAATGTCATAAAGTGGCAGCATTAAGTAGCGACAGTACTCGAGTAAATAAACTGGTTAAACAAGCTGAACATGCTGAGCTTCACAAAGCTTCAGCACCATTTGTTGCTTTGAATCTTGTCATTTCTCCTTAAAAGGTCTGAAGATGAGCTGCAGCTAAAAAACCTTGATTCACCTCCTTTCAAAGTCTGCACATATTCATCCTCACGTATTTAAGCCTTTACCTGCCATTTGTGACTCATTAGCATTGTATTCAAGGTGTGTGAGTCGTGTAAATGGAGAACATCCCAGTAAGTGAATGACTCACTGGCTGTTGTAGCCTTGACGGACTGTGCAATCAGACATAATAAGTGCATACATTTCTCTGAAAATCACTCAGACTATTCAGGTTTATGGCAGCGTCAGAAAAGACAATGAGTCAGAAAGGATTTTGATTGGACAGAATCGACTCAATCTGCAGAATGAATGTGGGCGCTGCGTGTTTCTGCAAATTACAGGCAAGCAAAACTGTATTTTTCTGGTTAGGTTTAAGCACAAAAAACATTTTTTTAGTGTTAAGAAAAGATCGTGTTTTGGCTAAAAGTAAATGTGTCTGTTGCTAAAGAGATTAAAGCTACAGATATAAAAAATAAAAAATATAAAAAAAGTCTCAAATTCTTACAACTCTAAACAATTTTTTTGACAGCAAACAGTCAAATTTCTCCTCATCAAGTGTTAAGATTCATCACAAGTTCAGATTCTGTTTTGTATTAAATTAATACAACAGTCTCTCCCTTCTCTTATAATGAGAAAAGGATTGTGGGAGTTGTGTATGTGTCAGAAATCTACAGATAAGGTGTGAAGATCTTAAATATAGCACCACCTATACATTTTCATGCTAATTAGATAGTGCTTTCATACTGAATAAAGAGCAAGTTTATGTCATTTATTAGCGCTTTTGAAAGGATATAAACCTGCTGACTTTTAATCTCAAAATTAAAGTATTTAAAGTTTGGATTAGAGATCATTCAAACCAAATAATCTGAAGAAATCATCTCTACATGACATAAACAATCAATCTACTACCAAAGTAATCATTTGTTGCTAAGTCAGTTAATTGACTAATTGTTTGAACTGCAGTTGCAGCCTTATATTACATTATTAAGCATTAACATGAATCCTAACATGTAATTAACTGCGATTAACGAGTGCAAAGGCTAATAGATATGTAAGAGGGAGTGATGCTGGAGGCTGTGATTGGTGGGTGGATGCATGAGGAGCTTCAGGAAGGATTCAGCTTCTGTTATGTGTTCATTTCATCAAGTTAACTTCATTTTCAGGAGCTGCTTTTAGCAGATTAAGCTTTTAAGACTTCTGAGAATAAGTCTAAAAGCTTCTTCTTCTCCACTCAGTTCATCATAAAACTCATGTTTCTCTTTAACTCACACAGAAATCTTTGTCTTTAACACAATTTTGCTGCAGTAGGTGACGTGTAAGATGAAGCTTGGCTAAGACTGAGGAAATGTTGGCTGCAAAACAGACGTTTAACACTGTATTTTAAATAAAACACATGTGATATCCATCGAAGCTGCTGCATCACTTCACAGCAGAACATGTGCAGATCAGCCTAAAGGCGGTGTGGTCGCATGCTGTCAGGTTTTATAGGAAACGTCCTCATGATGGATTTATTAGTCACTAAAATGTCTCATGGCAGTGGTCTTTAGAAGACTTTATAGCCATGGTGTACACAGTGTCTCAACCCTTTTTTGCCCTCAATAAAGATCCCAAAACTTATGATCCAAGAATAGAATAAAGGCTGTGTGCCATTTTTCTACTCAAAAATATACAAAAATGGATCCTCGCTGAACAACAATCTCTCCAGAGGACGTTTCCCTCAAGAGGGCAACTTCAAGAGGGGAAATTACGTTGTTTAAAAAAGGGAATTTGGATTTTGTTTATAGTCAATACAAGAAATGATGTGGCTAAAATAGTGACACACACACACACACACAAATACACACAAGGTCAGTCAGATCACGACGAGGCCGTTCGCCTCATGTGGTCCTGAGGTCAGATGTCTGAGATGTGTTTTATGTCCAGTCTGCCTGCTCGGGGAAAACATCAGAGCATAAAAGTCACACTCACACAGGATTCATCACATGAAGCCACAGAGGACTTCAGAAACCAAACACACTGACATTTTCTCTGGGAAACCACATCATAGTCAAGAGACGGACGGCCTGTTTAAAACAAACAAGTCCTGAAACCCATGTGTATCAGATATGATCAATAAGACCATTAATAGTCCTGCCTGACCATTAATGGTCATAAAAACGAATCACTGTGAGCTAATGCAAAGGAATGTTCACCACTTATAAGGACAAACTGCAGCCGACCTGCGCTTGTGTTGTTTTTGTGATAAAATGTTTGAGGTGAGGTGAAAGAATCTTTTGTTTTTAATCATAATATAATCTGCAAAATACGTCGGACCTGTAATATTTTTCATGCACAACACTGATGAGGTGAAATGGGCCAAAAATGGAGATTAAGAGACGGAATTTTAAGTTGAAGAAGTGGATAAAAACTGTTTTATTTAAGGTGCAAGAAACAACATCCACCTGGTGACGAAGGCCGGCTACTTGAATCCACCGCAAAGACCAAAACCAAAGGTGAATATGAGTCTAAAATATAGATACAAATGACAATAAAGCTGTCAGCCTTTGGTCTTTCGGTTTTGGAGGAAGAAAAGAGGAGACGCAGAAGAAATATAAGTAGAAACTGGACTTGAATTTGAATTTATGAATACTACACTGTCAGGTGTAAGGGGGTTTTCCTAGACTTTCCCTAAAAAAACTTGATTTTTAAAACATTGCTCACCTCCCTCCTTTGTTATTCTTCACATGTTGAAGCAACATATCCGTCATGTTCATCCAGAGACAAAACAGAGACTATCAGGTTTGTATTTCTGCACTGAAACAGCCAATCAGAGTGTTTTCTTACACAGACTCTGCTGCTGATTCAACACACTGAATCAGCCAACAAAAACTATAAAACCGGAGCATCAGACACTCACAGATGGTTCATCACTGGCAAATGGCTGCCTGTTGGGTTGATGCAACAGAGTCTTAACACACACACCACCAATAGCTTTTACCAAACGGTTAAAGTGATCACTTTTACGTCTGATGGCAAACAAAACACTTGATTTGTGAAGCTCTGAGAGCAGCAACATGTTCCTATAGGGAAAGACTTCCAGCTACACGCCTCTAAAGGGCAGAAACACAGGAGAGATGAGATGCTTTGGCCTATTAGGACACCTGAGCCGACATTTACCCTCCGGCACACAAACACACACACACAGCTCATTTATATTGCATGAGGAAAAACAGAGGCAGTGTACATAGGTGGTTATAGGATCCTCCCATTGAGAGCAGTGGGTGATTCCCCCCTCCAACGCCTCCAATCGTGGCGCCCTGCAGACACCGCCATCGCTCGGCTGACAAACACCGCCGTCTTGCTTCCATGCGAGTGTCATTATGTAACCAGAAGCTGCATTATGTAATGTGTGCAGCGCTTCACGTCTCTGAGATGATACAGTAGATACTAAAGGCGATGAAAAGGGGAAAAAAAGGCTTTTATTATGTTTAATCAAAGAGGCCTTTTCAGCAGCTTGTCAGCGCTGACTGACGGCGACATAATGCCTCCGCTGATCCTCCTCCTCGCTCACAAATTCACACACTCACCGGAGAGAAACAGCAGGTTAAACAGTATAATGTTCCCCCTGCATTGTGTCTCATGCTTTCATCGTCTCAGCTTTGTGAATACCAACGACAGACGCAGTGTGTACGTCTGAGATTACAGCCCAGAAACACAAACTCGACACGTCTTTCAGCGGGGGGGGGGACGCGAACAACAAGACAGGCAGCACGGGAGACAGACAGGCAGTGTTTATTAACAGAGTATTTACAGGAAAACAGAGACGGTGCGTTGATGTGTGTCACTGTGTTAAGTCTGCGAATCCTTGTAGAGGACGTTTGCCACCAGCGCTCTCACTGCTGCTGAGTCCTCGGCGTCTGTGGAGGGAAAACACACACACATGTGACTGCAAACACAGACATGACACACTCATACAAACATTACCAGGACCTTCTCATGGTGAAAACTTCTGCTTTTCTAGTGAGTCAAACTTTATCCAAACATAAGCAAAGGGTGCAAGCACTCTCAAATATTATTTTTATGACTTTATTTTAAACTAAACTATCTAATCATGTATCGAATGGATTGAAAGGATATTTTGTGCAGATATTCATGATTTTCTGAAGATAGTTTCCGCTAAATTTGACAATCGTCTGACTTTTCAGGCCAATACTTTGATTTATAATAACATTCTTGCAAACTAAAGAGCTTCAATCAGCTTCATCTGTTTGCAAACACACTTCCAATGATCTAATGTAAATATAATATAAGATATGAGTGCTCTTTCTATACCAATATGCAAATTCGACAGACTTATATTCCAGCTGCTGCATTGTGCTGATTCTGGTACAAAAACATTTGCAGCCATAGTCATATTGTTTATATACACTCATCAGAAAGACAGAAGATGATAATTTCCTGCTCCTGCAGAAGCCAGAAGGGGCCATCGTTTTGAATTTATTATTCCTGTTCTCAGCCCACAGGACTGAATTTTTCCATTTCTGAGCTCGTCCACTCGGAGGATAATGCGACTTTAATGGCTTTAATGAAGTCCATTCCTTTCTTGCAGTGTGAATCTAATACAATTACAAGCAAATCACCTCCTGCAGCTGCTTCACAGTAAAATTCTCTATATCTCACCCAATCTTTTACAGAACTTCATGAAATTTAAGTTCTTTGCATCATTTTTGTTCCATATGACTCCAAACAACAACAAATGTGAGATGAATACAAAGCAGGGAGTGAAAATCTATTGAAGTGAGCTTTTTAATTTGGCTTCTTTGCCTCTGAAAACACATTTACTGTTAAGCAGCGGCAGATTTGTTAGCAACTGGAGTAAACAAGTGATAGTGGTTTCTACAGAGGCATTTTTGTTATGAAACCCTTCTTAAACTAATTCCAATGAAGAAAAGTATGTTTACTCAAATAGCACTGCAGAAAAATGTCTTGGTGTTTATACTTTACTGAAGTGCTTCCATCGGTCACTTTATACTTCCGCTTCACCACATTTCAGAGGAAATATCACACTTTTTACTGCCCTCTATTTATTTTACAACTATAGCTGCTGTTTAAAGCAAATTAAGATTTAGTTCATGAAACATTATCAATATTTTAAGATGTTAAATTTTCTCCAGAAGCTACAAAAAGCATCAAAGGTCCAGTTTGTATGATTCAGTGACATCTAGTGGTGAAGTTGCAGATTGCAACCAGCTGCATATCCCTGAGGTGACAAATAAAAATACTTGCGTAAACACTGCTAACTTTCTTTTCACACCATATGATGTAAAATATTTCTTACCCTGCACTGATCAACACTGCAGCTTCTCCTGCGACAAACTTCTCTCTCAGGTGAAAAACTGGCTGACGATCAAACTTCTCAGTGACAAATTAAAACCAGACGTGCAGGATGAACTGTCAGTGTTTTAAAATCTTCTCATGTTCAGATGCAGAACTCTCCATCATCTCCCTTTGACTTAAAAATGGTTTTTAAGTTGAATAAAAAGCAGGAAAAAGCCTGACAGCCGCTGCAGAGTTCACATTTTCCTTTTTTTTTCCTTTAAGTATTTGCTGTTTTGTGAATTTAAGGAGTGTAAAACTAAAGCTGCACATGAAATTAAATGCTTTTCTTTGGTGGCACTTTGGTTGCTTAAATAGCAGAAAAATGTTTTACATGTGAGTTCTTATGTGGACAAAAACAGTGAACATACAATGTCGACTCTCTCCATCTCTAAACTCCACATATCAGACACTTTTTCACACTCTTATTTGCCCTCAGTTGTCTCTTTCTTTTCCACTGCAACCCCTCTTCCCTCTCCTCTCCTCTCTCCTCCTGCCCTTAGGCTGCGACATCAGACATTTTCCACACTGGGTTAGGTAACAAGCCTGTGAAATCATAGTCAAAAGAAACACAACAGGCCCAGAGGCTGAATTATTAACACAGGCGACAGGAAGCTAGACTAACACCAACACCAGGCTTCAGAAAAATCAGCTGGAATCTGCATTTTCATCTACAATCATGATGCTCCAGGGAATCCTGCTTATCATGCATTAGTGTGTAATTATCATTCTTTTCTCACTAAATAAGCTTCCACACATTTCACTGAGTATCTCCGACAGGAAGTGAGCTGATCATTAATGCAGAACGAAGAGCAGAAACTAATTTATAATCTAATCAGATGTATCTTCTCCTGCAAAAACGTTTCACATGTGACGTGTGCCGAGGCTGAAAATGCCAGAGGACAGAGGTGAGATTAATGTTCTGACAAAAGAACATTAGCAGGGAATAAATAACCACTGTGCACTTTCATAATGATTAACCAAGTTATTGACTCGGTTAAAATTGTGTTATTGTGCTTGGAAAAACTCCGGATGGCAGATTTTCCACAGAGAGGAGAGTAAAAAGAGAAAGAAGAAAGTGAGAGCAGCATTTTTTCTTCCTCTGTGGTCTGTGTGCTTGTAGATTATAGCCACATTAAATATACGACAGTATTTTCAGCCCAGTTGACTGACAGGAGTCTGATTTATATACATTTGGCAGCAGAAATGAAAACATTAGATTTCAGGCTTTTTTTGGATGAATTTCCTCCCTGATCTCTTCATGTACTCGTGTGTAGATGAGTATGTATGTAGCTCATTTGTGAAGAAGAAGCCTCATGTAAAAACATTTTGTGGTCCAAATAAAAAAGAAATGTTTGAAAAAAGGTTTAGGAAGAGTCTAAAGCCATGCAACCAGCTCTGTGAGGCTGCATTAAGTCTCTGAGCTAAATGCTAACATTATCATGCTAACATGCTCAGAATAACAATGCTAACATGCTAATATTCAGCAGGTATATTGTTAACCATGCTCTCAGTGTAGCATGCAAACACTTCTTTTTGGTCCACTGACTGTATTTAAAGGTTGACTACAAAACTGAAGCCAAAACACCTTGATCGCCCCCTGGTGGCTGGTTGCAGTACAAATCATAAATCCTGCAGCCTCTATGTTGTAGGATGGAAGTGGGTCAAACCAAATAATAAAATTTCTTGTCCAGAAACTTTTGGTAAAAGATATTTTCTCTCATTTTAGATAGTTCTTATCACACTGATGTTTGATTAAGTGTCATTATTCTGATGAGTTCAGCAGCTCTTATTATTATACAGTAGAAGGACATGTTGCCTTTGTTGGTCAATAATTTGCTCATAAACTAAAGTATTGTACAAACTGAAATTTTCACCAGATGATGGCGCTGCAAGAAAAGTCAGGGAACAACCACATAAGTTGCCATATGATGATTTCACTAATGAAACCTTATATTTTATAAAGAAAAAAGACAACTTTTTAAATTATTTTTGTCGATTTCTGCATCATATTCACTCCGACTCCAAACTCATTGATTAAGAGTCTTTGCTCAAACACTTTTCTCTCCTCTGTGAACAAAAGCAGACTGTCTGTTCATGATTCATACAACCGGTCTGGTTCACTTTGCTTAAACCAGACAGAAAAAGAGGATCAGTGAACATTAGAAGTTCTTTTAAATCTTTAATTGTGTCCCTGTAGAATAAATCCACTTGTTCGAGTTGTTGCTCCTGCATGAGGTCCATTGAACTCGCCAGCAGGCAGGATCTTGTTAGTAGTGAAAATCTGTCATGTGGGGATCAATTTTCTTTTCCCTCCTCATTAGTATTCAGGTCAGAGTCTGAGTTTTACAACAGACAAGTCGACTACAAACAGTCACAGTTGGTCTCTCATCAAATTACGACAACAAACGGAGGAGATGTCTGTTTGAATTTGATGAGGGACGCTTTAATTTGAATCGAATCAGCATCTTAATTACCGGCCCCGAGTTGTCGCTGCACTTACCGACTCCCAGCTCCTTCAGGTGGCTCTTAAACTCGGGCTTCTCCTCCAGGACCCTCAGCAGGTTAGTGGACTCCATGCGCTCGAGTCCAACCTTCCAGTAGACGTAGATTTTGTGATTGAAGCTCACGTAAACCAGACAGGGGCTGTTCCTGCCCTCCTTGCATGTATACTGACCTGCAAACACACACAAAAACACACGTTACACACTGTATATTACATGCAGTTTTTACTCAGCATGCTGTGTGTGAAAAGTGTGTGATGTGAATCCCAATGAAGGCATCAGCAATCCTCTTTAATATGTGTCTCTGTGGTGGAGCCAGCGTCCACACGAACAGAGAAACCGGTCTAATCTGCCTTAATGACCACACCGAGCAGGCACAAGGTAGAGAGTACAGGAGGGGTTGACTGTTTTCACACACACACACACACACACACACTTCGTAGGAGAAACAATCCCCAACAGAATCAGGCATATCAAACAGAGTCTCTTTCTAATCCACTTACTACTGCAAATGTCATATTAGCTCCCTCAAATACAATGCGGCTTGTTCAAACACTGCAGAGTCTGAAAGGACAGACTGACAGCAGAAACTCAGGGAGCCTGAAGCTCAACGTTGCCTCCTACTGGTGTCATGAGACGTTTGAAAATTCCAGCCATGTATTTACTCAATGCGGGAAAAAACAAAACGTTCCCAGCCGCTGGACTGTGGAGGGTAATCAGACTGCATGAGCATTTGCTGCTGGGCCACGATGAAACAATATAATTCACCAAAAAAAAAAACATTAAAGGCTAATATGAGCTAATTTAGCAGGAGTCCCCTCAAAGAGGGCAAACTTTATCATTAAGCCTCCCCCTCCCTAGCTGTGTATCTATTATTAATACAAGTAGTCTGCAGTGCACAATGACAGAAGCAAAAGTGCAGGAAACTGTGTAAGGACTCTATTTCCATGAGTTCTATCTCTAGTTATTTTTAGTGGCTGACCTTTTTAAAAATGCTGCATGGTGCAAAAACATTTAAGTTTAACCTGCATTAGCTCATTTTTGGGCCACTTGGTGGCAGCAGAAACAAGTTCTAAATGCAACATTACAAAAACACCACCGGTTGGCAAACAGTTGCCTATTTACGCATCCAGCAATTGAGAGCAACAATGTCGTCCATTTGGACTCATGTGTGTCGACGTGATGAATCTGAGACCAATGTTTATTTTATTTTAGCTCAGTTTTTGGTCTTCAGCAAATCCTGATGTAAATTTCTGGGGTTTTTTGCTGCTGAATGTTGATGTGCACCTGTTTTTAGAGTTTCTTTCCCAGAAAAAACATCTGCCTGCTGCTGTTGAAAATGATGCTACACTGAAGCAAAACTGAAGCAAAGAGTTAAAGTTAAACAGCTAACAGATGAGCCAAAACTTATTATAAAGCTCCATAAAGCAGAGAGGAGCTGCAGCATTCAGGAGAACATCTGACCTGATTTTTTAAGACCATTTTGGGTCAAGTTTTGTGGATTCTCACCTGCACAGAAGGCGTTGACGTTCTCATCAAACTGGAACCGAACGACTGTCCGATTGTGGTCGATGATGTAGGTTTGACCATCCCAGGCGCACGCCACCACCTCCTCTCTGCCGTCTCCCTGGAAGCAAACACAACAAACAGAACCTTTTCATTTTGCTATGAACATTAATATAGTGTTATAATTTAAAGGTCAATCACTATTTTTAAGATTAATTTTACACCAGGAATAAATAAAATATTTCGCTCTCAGGTTGAACGTCACTGAAGAAATCAGAAAAACAAGATTTTCAGCTGCTGCTTAATTACTTTTTAAAGAAAGGATTCATGAGTTTTAACTACTTAAAAATGAGGATTAAACACTGACAGCATCATTTATCCTTACAAAAGTGTTTCATGTTTATTTTCTGTCTGTATTGTTCAGTAGAGGCTCAACATTAAAACAAACAGTGTAATCTTGTAAAACCATGGATTATTTTAGCTTTAACAACAGCTTAACATCCACTGGGACACAGAGGAAAAATGCAAAATAAAAAATAAATAGGAGATTGATGAAAAACAGTCATTATAGTAATTAAGTCCTCCATTAATGCACATAAACTCACAGTAACGTCAAGCTTCTGCAGCGCAAACAGCTGATGATCCACCTGGACGGACCACAGCAGCTGCTCTGAGCTGTCCATCAACTTCAGGGTCCCTGCAGCATTCGAAGGCAAAAAGAGACGCAAACATGACAACAGACTACAGTTCCAGTTGTTTTTATACATTACAGCTGTTATTAGGAAACAAAAATACATCAAAAAACCATAAGAGATACTCAAGGGAGCATTTTCTGTCACATACTGATCATGAGAAGTTTGCTTTTTAAGGGGAAACGCGTAAAATATAAATAGAAAGCATTATGTAACCAGAGAAACCACAAACTGATGATTACTTTTTTCTTTGGCTAATTAGCTCAGTTAGCTTTGAAACTAGCGATGCTGTTGGGTGATTTTAGTCCATAAATCTCAGAAGGTGGTGGTTTTCTGTGTTTTTTTTAACGTTTACTTTGGCAAATGTTTGTGTTCATGTCGAACAGACTTTGATCAAAAGGAAAACAGCAGCTCTGAAAAACTTCAAGGAAGCAGGATGAGTTCAACCCTGAGTTCAGTCCATCCTGTAAACATCTCATTGTCAACAAAGGGAGAAAATTGATGGTGAGAACTTCTGACACAAATATAATACAGGCTGTAATAGTTTCTATTTATGTTCACTGAAAAATAGTAATTCAGTAAAATGACATACTATTGTACAAGGCTGTATCTAACAGCAAAAAGTCTGGAGCATTCGAATCCTGTGAAGCTTTTCCATTTATTCTGTTTAAACTTGGTATATGTGCACAGTTGCAGATGAAGATTAGGCTACACTTGTGTTATTTATACATTTATTGGATTAATCTGCTGCCTGTAAGTATTCAAGCTGATGAAACAGATGAGATATTTTCATTAAAGAAAGGAAAACAACTTATTTAATGATGAGATGAGTTACTTTGTTCAAACTGTTGATTTGTTAAAGACTTTCATATTTTTTCAGGGTGATGAAATCAATAAAAATGTCGACAGACAATCAGAGCTTCATTTAAAAACCTCCATAAAAGCTCAGAACGCAAAAAAAAATGACATCTGGTTCAACCCGAGTGTTGTAATTTCTTTTCTCTACGTTGGCACTTGGGGGTGTCAACAGGAGGGAGATTATGAGTGTAAAATGTTGGCAGGCGGAAGCCTTCAGTGATGATAATCCCATTAGATCCTCTCGTCTTTAAATATTGATGGACTCTCCAGCTGCTCTCAGAGCTGTTTGCCAGTTATCTGCTGCCTGCAGGAGGATCGTCTCCATTGGCTAACAGCCACCGACGCACGCTGAAGGGTTGGTGCTCCAAACACAACAAGTGGATCATAAGACATATGCCACGTTTTACCTTGATATGCAAATACCTCGTGTTGACTGATTAGATGTCTTTTAGCTCGGCTCCTGTTCTTGTTTACACAGGATTTACAGACTTACAAGTTACCCACTGTGATGTCTGTACATAAGCACATTATGATTTGCAGCAGAAAGTATCAAGAAACATATCCTCAGTTATTTAACACAGAAAAATAACTGATTATAAGCGTCTTTACTTCCCATTTGGTCATTGAAAATCCTCATATTCGTGTTACCATGGTTACATAACGATGCAGGCTGTACATCACTTATCAGGCAATCCGTTTCCACAGAGTTTACAATCAGCACATGTTTGAAAACACATTAGATTTTGAATCCACACTAAAATTACATCCGCTATCATGAGATCTTCTTGTTGGTGCATTTTGCTTCCACACAAAAAACTAACAAACAGAGTGAGACTCGTGTTACCAGGCAGACTCTGACCAGTTGTTTAGTGGGCCTTAGATTTTGATTGACAGCTATTTATTTGTCTAAACCAACCACAAACAACAGATTTGGTGTGAAAGAACCCTTAAGAATAAAAAACTAATCATCTTGCCAAAATGTTTTTAAAATCAATGACTTACCATCTAAAGTACAGAGAGCAAACAGCCCACATTTGGAAGATTCTTCTTTGGAGCCTGTTGACAAACAGAGACCATCTATCAACACTTATGAACCTAAATCTTTGTGATTTCATGGTTAAAACCCTTTTCTTAAGATAAAACCTTTAAGTTACTTAGATGATGAGTTGTATGTAACACATATAGTTGTATATGTGGGGTACCTTTGCTTATGCTGCCAATGAGATGAGTTGAAACATTCTTGTTGTGTATCCGCCCGGTGGTCAGATGCAGAACTACATCTCTGGAAGGTCCTTCACTGTGAGCAAAGATAACAAAGTGTATTTCATGTAACCAACCACAGTTGTTAGAGTCAACATGTATGTAACTTTTGCCTTTAATGTGTTCTACCTTCCCGGGGTTGCAGGGGCATCTTCTCCAGAGCCGGTGGAGTCTTGTTGTGTCCAGGAGCAGAGCAGGATAGCGTAGCCACAACCAGGCTGAGACACCATGAGCTCTGGTAAACCTTCTGGACCCGGATTCACTGACAAACTATCCACCTACAACACAGATATTATAATTTAACACAGGGGTTTAGATTAATAAAATCATACAATATACTATTTCTTGGTGTTGCACATGAAAAGTCATGTAATATTTCCAACTATCCTGCACCCTGTTTTGACATAAATCTCACATCTTCAGTTAAATATGTTGAGGTTATTAATACAGACTTCCACTGGTGTTAATAGTTGCTGAAGTTAAGTGTACCTGTCCTTCCAGGAGCCATTTCTTCAGCAGGACCAGCTGTCCAGATCCCAGGTCTGAACTGTCAGACGGCTCCTCCCAGCGGAAAGCTCGCACCATTCGGTCGGTGTAGCCCACCACCAGCTCACTGCGCCCATCACCATCTACAACACAGGCACCGCAGTCAAATATACAAGCACAGTAACACAAGATGTGGGTGTGATAGATAAGAGAGTAGAGCCAGGATTTACCAATGTCACTTATAAGGATGACTTTGGTGTTGGCTGGAATATGTTGAGTGAAGAGGGGTTTCTGGTCATCGAAGGACATGAATTCATGCTGACTGGAAGAATCTGCTTTATTTCCAGCAGCAGCTGTCAGGTCAAAGAGGTGAAACCAGCCCTCTGCACCAACAGCTACCACAAAGTTCTGTCAAAAAAGGAGATAAATAAACACAACACACATGCAAAATTATAAGAACATCATGGCTGAAATATTCATGATGGTTCATCTTTCCATGACCTACCTTTCCTTTGTTGCAGACGTCTCCAACTGCAACACAGGTCAGCTGGCAAAGAGGAACAGATAGGATGAGTCAGAGAGAAATTCACTGTGAAATAATGAGCATCTTCTGGTTTTTTGAACCCACCATGCCCACACAGGTTCTTGTGATCCAAGGTTTGGAGTCATCGTTCTTGTACACAAGCAGCTTCCCACTGGTGTCGCCCACAACCAGCTCATTCAACTACAGCGAATGGAGACAGACAGCATGTTTATTTTGCAAAAATATGGTTAAAATGCTTTGAGTTTTGCACCCACTATCACTCAAACACTAACAAAGATACACTGAAAAGTATCTTAATCGTGGTTTGGATGCAGATATTTTGCTTTAAGATGCCTTTTTTGACCCATTTCTCTTCTGGATACTAAAAGCAAGAGAAAAGGGTCAAGAATTAATGCTTCCAAAACAATCCATTGATTACATCTGTCATCTTCATATGTAAACTTCACTTGCTTCAATACAGACTTGAGTTTCACATCAAGTCCTATCTTAATAATATGAGCACATAACAAATAAGCCTTGAATTTAAATAAAGTTGAGTTAGTTTAATTACCGAGTCGTTGTCTGCATCTCCCAGACAGATGGCATGAGGAAACAGAGTTCCTGTAAAGTCCAAACTGACACGTTGAACGTAGTTTAAAGACCGCATTGCTACTAACGCTTGGTGTATTTAAATAACCTCTAAGTCATTTTAAACATCTGGCCAGCTGCTCTCATCATTATTCAGAGCAAAGGCAGTTGGCAAGCTAATAGCTTGTTTAGCTAGCATTAGCGCTCAAAGGCTAAGGAGTTCAAATTAACGGTAGCTTCTCATAAACAACCTGAAATAAAAGACATTTTTTATTTACCAACCCTCTTCTAAAACGATGTTTACTGAAATACGTTCGAGCTTTTAAAACGTTAATTTAACGTAAAACAGCGGTGTAATTGCTAATAACGGTGACACACGCGCTTCTTCCTTATAAACAAAAGCATGTGACCACAGAAAGTACGGAAGCTCAGCATAGTCAAAATAAAGAAATTGGAATAAAATGCCTATTTTGTAAACTCTTACAGTGGTTCTTCTAGTGTTTTTGATTGGTCAGATGTGTCACTACTTACCTAAGTATAGAAGCGAGTGGCTGAAAAACAAATAAAAAAGCTTTTTAACAACAGAAATGTAGTGAAGTTGGATTGAAAACGTTGTTTTATCTTTATATGGGATGAAATAGTGACATCTAGCGGCAATTTAGTGCACCGTAACATAGACACAGTTTAACATTTAATCCAAGTTGACTTCTTTGTCTTTTTCGTTACTGATGTTAGTGTAAATTGCTCTTTTTAAGGAATTTCATTATTTGTTATTTGCAGTATTCCAGACATTTCAGTTCCTTTCTCACTGCTGTAGAGAGATGGTTTGTTTGGACTTATAGCATTTTATCTTATCTATATCATTTACGTTTTTTGTCATTTCTCTGTATATTTGACTTCATCTGTTTTTAGCTTAAATATACCAAATGCACCAGTTGCCTATATTAAAATAATTCAATACCCCAAACCTATCGTTTTCAAGATTCCTAATACAAGTAAATGTACAATATATTTGTGTGAACTCTTAAATTTTATGATTATTTTATCATTTTGTTTTTTCCCTGCAATCCTTTAATCTCTTGCATATTTCTTGCCTTATTGTTTGTATTGTAAGTTTCGAAAATAATAAGGAAACAGTTATTTTAAACTCCTTGTGTTAATTACCATTGCTGTCCTCTAGAGGGCGGTGTTCAACCACAACTTTTCATGTCAGGCAGAAAACAACAGGGGAGGAGATGTTTGCACAAACATCACATAGAAGGCAGAAGTCCAGTGCAGGAATAGTTATTTTAAAATGATAACAAATCGCAATCGTGGGCTTTGTCAGTCTCCTGTAGACAGACACATAGTGCTTCTGCATGGATGGTGTGAAAAAACAATGAAAAACTCCTCACAAAAAGTTCGTTAACATTTGGTAGATTTGACCTCTTATATAGGATCCTATGATGTGTTGTATTTTTCTCTCAGCCCCTGAACTTCAGTGTGTGATACAATGTTCACAACATAAAGTTTGTGCATCATTTAAATAATGTTTAAAATATCTTACAGACTCACTGTACCAAGTAAACGTTTACAACTAACCAGTATTAAATAAGTTTCTGCACCGTTTACATGTTAGATTAAATAAAAGAATATTGCTAAAGCATGCTACTAGACTAAATATAGTTTTTAAACTTCTGTTCTTTGCCACTGGTGCACCTGCCCCAAGAAAACAAAACACAGTCAAAGAAGAGTTTTTAATGACAAACGAATTGACAGATTATCTCCACATCAAACACAAAAACAGCATGGATGACACGGCTGCTTATGAGTTTTTGTTTTATTGTCTCCGCACTGTCAAAGAAAAGACACGAGAAAAACACAGAAAGTGGTTGAAGGGGAACTCGGGCGCCGAGATGTCATATTAATTATTACACTCAGCTCTGACTGGAAAGCCCCTCAAGGAAAAATGAGCGCACTCCGAGCCTCAGGAAGACCAGCAGCAGCAGCAGCAGCAGCAGCAAGGAGAGAAAGTCCTCACAAAGCGCTAATTGGACTCTGGAAGCACACTGACAGGGCATGGATAGGTTTCAGAAAGCCTGGCGATGGCGAAGGGGTGCAGGGGGAGGCTGAATAGAACCCACGCTTCTTTTCTAAACTCTCTTGCTGGGCCAGAAAAAAGGAAGAGAGAATAAGGGGGGAGGGAAAGAAAAGAAAGTATTGGTAGTGGCTGTGTGTGTGTGTGTGTGTGTGTGTGTGGAGGGGGGGCAGGCTGGGCTGGGGATTCTTCAATGCAAGCTTGATTTTGAATGCCACTGCCAACGCAGAAAAATTGCACAATTTATTACAATCCCCTCTTCAGGACGCGCACGCACAGACGCACGCGCAAAAAAATAAAGAAAGAGGGGAGGGGAGGGGATGGGATGGGGTGGAAAGAGGTTATCTGCACACACACTCACACACACACACACAAGCAGAAAGACACACACACACACACAGATAATTATTGGGAAGCAGTGACAGACACAAACAGGCTTGGAGAAAAAGTTCGTGCGTAAAAACCGAAAAATTACGCACAAACAGAAAAAAAGATGAGTTTTTTTTCCTGCGTTCTCGCACGCGCACGCGCGCACACAGAAGATACAGAGGGTGTTACCTACAGTTTGGTCTCGGGTTTTTTTTTTTTTGTTCCGCGCTGAAAGACGTGTTTTATTATTCTGCACTTTTCAAAGCGACAATAATCGACAGAACTCACCGCGTCCACGCTACTGTAACCATATCGGGTGTGTCAAATCATACACAAAGCCTCCTCCAAACAGCTTCTTAGGGGCCCTCCGCAGATTTGCGCCCCTCCGCTCTGCCTGTGCGGGGCTGATGATCTGCTCTAATCAAAGTGGAAAATTCGGCCTCTGATGCACAATGGTCCCTCAAATGAGCGGCATTCAGACGCGTCTGTAATGTTAACAATAAAACTAGACTGCGCTTGAGTTGAAACGCCAGAGAGCGACTGATTTACATGCAGAGCTCTCAGATAAGCTCAAGCATGAGGAGCGTTGTGTTGCGTTGAAAATCCGGATGGTTCGCGGCGAGGTGAGCTGTCTTTCAGCACCACATTTTGGTCCAGAGCTGCGAGGAAGAAACCAAAAGGAACCGTGTTTTTCTCGCTAAACGGCATCGATATTTTAACCTTTGAAGCCCTGTTAGTCCAAACATCTGTAAGGTTTTCAATTAAACAAAACAATCAATAACATTCTTTTAAAAACTCACAAACTCTGAAACATATTCCCAGTCTTTTTATACAACCAGACTCACTTTAAAAATGCACCCAAAGAGTGAAAGTGTTTTCATGTCACCTGTTGAAATGAGAGTTTGACGTGTTTTTCTGACCCAATTTTACAATTACGACTTGATGAAAAACACAATAAAAGTCCGCGCACTCATCTCAAACTTTAGGAAAAGTTCATATTAGAAGTTAATTTTTAAGAACATCTTATTTTAGACTGATGTGTTGGGGTGATACTTTGCTAAACTTTCTCGTAAAAAGATTCAAATTTCCCTTTGTAAGCGACCTCTGGCTGTTTGGATGGTGACAAAAACAACGAAAAAAGACAAATAAAAGCTGCCAAATAATCTGATTTTATTCACTCATTAATAAATTAACATAATCTGTGTTTTTGCTTCGGGACTGAACAGTAAAGTGCTGCAGTTTTGTCCGGATCGAGTCTCCTCTGTGTGGAAAACTTCCCTCTCTGCGCTGCCGCACACCTAACTGACACCGTGATGGATAGAAAGAAAAAAAAAGAAAAAACACCACTGACTGTTTGTTTAGTACTTCAAGTGCCACGCGTCCGGCGCGCGCAACGCACCGGCACCGGGGCAGGAGCCCAAGGTGAATCCACGCGACCGGAGGGCGTGGCCAGCCCTCCATCCAAACTCATTGAAAAGCAGTGGCGTCTTTTCTCGAGGACTCAGAGCAGCTTTGAGGAGCGCGCGAGGCAGCAGCCCAGCGGACTGCCCCCACTGAAACAAGTGCGCGTTAAGCGACCAAACCACGTGAACGGCACGAGCGGGACGCACTGCCTCGAGACTTGGTGATTCTTTATAAGTTTGTTTGTTTTGTTTTTTTTTCGCTGGGAATGGACCTCACAGCCAAGATGGAAATTAACGTCAGCCAGCAGCAGCTGATGCCGCCCGCTTGTTTCTTTTCCGCCGTGGCGGCGCAGAGCATCCAGCTGAGCCCCAGCGGCAGCAGCCAGAGCAGCGGGAAGTCTGTGTCCAAGCAGCCCAAGAGGCAGCGCTCCTCATCTCCGGAGCTGCTGCGGTGCAAGCGGAGGCTGAATTTCGCAGGTTTCGGCTACAGTCTTCCGCAGCAGCAGCCGCACGCGGTGGCCCGGAGGAACGAGAGGGAGCGCAACCGGGTCAAACTGGTCAACAACGGCTTCGCCACTCTGCGGGAGCACGTCCCCAACGGCGCCGCCAACAAGAAGATGAGCAAGGTGGAGACGCTGCGCTCGGCCGTGGAGTACATCCGCGCCCTGCAGCAGCTACTGGACGAACACGACGCGGTGAGCGCGGCGTTTCAGTCCGGCGTCCTGTCGCCCACCATGTCGCAGGGATACTCCGCGGACATGAACTCCATGGCAGGTTCACCGGTGTCCTCATACTCATCCGACGAAGGATCCTACGACCCCCTCAGTCCAGAAGAGCAGGAGCTGCTGGACTTCACCAACTGGTTCTGAGCATCTGTATGAGGTAAGAACCATCTTTATGGTGCCTATGTCAAAATATGATAAAATTACCATTAAACAACCATAATAATCGATCTGAATAGTGGCTTAACCTTTTCCTTTCTCCTCTTTTTTCTGCAGAAATATGGATCAACTCACTTTACTGTCGTCCAGCGCTTGGGATGGTCCCGGAGGAGGCTGGCTGTCCAAAAACAAGACGCACCGTATACGCGTTTTGGTCCTGCGCCCTTAACGCCCGGTCCTCCCAGACTGACAGACTGATAGTCAGACAGACAGACAGACAGACAGAAACGGCCTTAAAGTCCTAAAAAAACGAACTTTTGGAAAATCAGGCCAGAGATCAGCGCCAAAGGATTACAGAAAGACGGGTCTCCTGACAGCGTGGGAATCCAAGCTTCTGTGCATTTGCCCATGAAACGAAAAGAAAGAGAAAAAACAAACCCTAAAGTGAATTCATGCTCTTCAGCAGCACATTGAAAACATTATTTAACACGTCGCTCTTCAACTATGCTAAATCCAATCACAGAACACCAACCCTTTGGTAAATCTCAGACGTTTTATTTCATAAAAAAAATGCTTCCAAGTCGCGGATTTATTCTTTCTATTCTATAGAAATTCTATATCAAAACGCTTTTTTGAAATATATTAAGATATTTTTGTATGTAAGAGATTTATAGATGTTTTGTACACATCCTTTTGTATATATTTTGTCTATATATTGCGAAGTTGCTTCTATACCTCCTGCCTACGTAGACGTGTAGTCTATTATTCTCTGGCTCTTCTGTTCATGAGGTTTCCAGACGGAGTTTGACACTCCGACGTTTTATTCTAGCACCAATGTGTCTTATTTAATAGCAAAACCGTGTTATTGCATCATGTCATGAAGTTCACAATGATCAAAACTTATGCAGCTATTGTCCAAACAGAGCGCAATGGCCATGCATTGTCTCTTTACACTGCCAGCTCTATATTGTCTTCACATAAACAGATGTTGAGAAAAAAAAGTCTTATAACCATATTTTCTACACTTTAGTCCAAGAATAAAATGATTTGCTACTGATTTTTTTTCTCCATGTCTTATCTTTGGGGTGGGTTTACAGGAGGGAGGGGACCTTTGGTTACAGCTTTCAGCATTTAGCTGTGAGAGGAAATGATGGAGATAGAAAATGATAAGATTTTTCTGCACTGAAGGGACAAAAAGGAAGAGAAATCCAACTTTTACGCACGTTTTATGCACGAGATGTTTTCTTTGCAATTTCAGAACAAAGTGGCTCCTTAAAGCCTTCAGTCACAGGTCCTTCAGCCAAGCTCTCAAGGTCCAACTCTGCACAGTCTCTTTTGTGTCACTGGCCATGGTTTGATCCATTTTGCGCAAGCGCAAAAGGGAAATCTGGTGTCACAAGTGCGTAAAATTTAAGCCTCAGTCCTTTGTCTCAATGCAGCACAGTTGCGAAAATCTCACATCCTACAAAAACAGGAGCAAACACTGAAAAAGTGCTGTTTCAAGTTTTAGAAAACAGAATTCTTCTCTCTGTGAACTTTACGCATCTTGTCTCGCACTGTGCGCGTGAAGAAGAGACTGAATCCGCTTAAAACGGACCGTTAAGTTGATCTCAACTTTAAAAAGGGCAAACTATTTAAGTGGATTCACAATCCAGAAGTTTCTCGCACATAAAGGTGGTAAAACTTAGAGAAAAGCACCGCAGTTTTAGCCTTCAGCTGGAGGCATTTGTCTCATAAACTTTGAGAAAAACAGATAATGAGGACATTTGTCCTCTAAGGCGGCAGATGGAGGGAAAGTCGGTGGGCTGATCGCGGTTTGGAGACCACCAGTAGGTGCTGAGGTGGAGTTTGAGTCTGTGCGAAACGAAGTTTGACAGGTAGAGCGGAGGCTGCCGCCGGGCGCGTGTCTGCTGTAATGAGTGAATGGGGTCCGTCGGGTGGTCGAGTGGAGACACGGAGCTCAACCGGCTGATGGCGTGTGCCTCCTGACAGCGGCGTGTCGCTGAACACACCACCTCCTCCACCACCTGGAGAGGGGAAAAAAACTCTCTCTGTGTGTGTGTCTGAGGCTGAAAGAAATGTGTGATCTTGAAAAAAAAAAAAGATGAGAAGTTCACAAATTTTTTTATTTTAAAATTTACAGGAAGAAACAAACTGCGAAACCGCGTGTTGCGTTCAGGGTCATTGTGGAAGATGGGGGTGCGCCACATCGGTTGTTATCAGAGGAGGGTTCACAAGCCACCAGGGGGCTCTGAGAGGGAGGAGGGGGGTCTGCAACTTCACTTACTCTCAAGAAAGTAAAATGAAGCAAAATAACAGCAGATACATGCGAAATTACAATTTTATTTAGGTTTTAACTTTCTTATTATAAAGTCATAAATCAGGAATAAAAATGATTCACCTAGAAAATTGAAGTAAATTTGAGATCTGACAACAGTTTATTATTACTCATAAGTTTGTTTGTGTCTAAAAGGCTTTTAATTAAAGGCTGCTATTGTTCATTAAATTGATTGGCAGGTCATTTATTCACAAACTTACATGAGACAACAGTTAAATCATATTTTTCTCCGATACAAAGTTCTTTTTAAGAGTTTGTGCAAACTTTTAACACGACACCCACCACGTCACATCAGCATCTTTAGTCAAATAGTAAAACAGAAACAGTGCAACAATGTAAAATGATGTTTGGTGCCAGATCATGCAGAGTTAAAAATCTTTATTAGTTAGTGCAGATCAAAGTAAAAAATATATAGCAAAAGTGGAAACACCAATCACTTTTAACCTACACTGGCTCTTTCTCGCAAGAAAGAGGAGTAAAAAAAAAAGGATTTC
>JAPZDY010000015.1:15238369-15260232 GCA_029783645.1 Ctenochaetus hawaiiensis | reverse complement strand
CCCCCCCCCCCCCCCCCCCCCCCCCCCCCCCCCCCCCCCCCCGCCCTTGTTGCATGAATCTGACTAATGTCAGAGTTGCATGGAGGTAAATTGCATCGTGTGAAAACAAATGCAGAGTGTTAACATGAAGCTGCACATGTAAGCCAGCAGAAGTTCAGGAGAGAGCATGAAAATGCATCACCTTTGCTTTGAAGAGTCTCACTTCGAGCGAGCGGAAGTCCATGTTGCTGATTAACGATCCCATAAAGTCGCTGAAGGAAAACAGAGAAAAGGATTGTCAGATGTTTCAAATTTGCAGAAGAGGATACAATTATAGTTTTCAAAGAAATATTCCACAAACGTAGACCTGCACTTTTGTAGAGTTGTAGGACTTGCAAAAGTGAGACCCTGCTATGGTTCCCATAATGCAATTCAGGTTGTTGTACCCTTCCTGCCTGGTGACTGTAGATGCCCTCAGTTTTTAACGAAGGTCTTCTCCAATATGTCAAAAAATAACCTCTAATGACATAATCAAGGATATTTCTGACACTTCAGAAAACTTATACAAATAATTTCACAGCAGAATTAATAAATGTGTCCAGTGAAATTATCTTAAAGTGTCAAATCAGTGCAGTGAACTCTTCACGATAAGAATAATTTCACACGTCCTATAAAAGTAAATTCGATCTGAAAACAGGCGTGTTGGTGAAAACTTTGGTTGCCTCTGCAGACAGTCTGTTTGCGGTGGCGGGTGTTTTTTGGCGGGTCCGTCCCGTGCGATGCTGCGTCTGCAGAGATGTGATGGTAAAGTGTTCTGAGCCCTTTGTGGTTGCTCATAGTGGCCTGGCTGCCAAACAATGCGTGGGCACACGTGGACGTCCCGCCACAGTAACGGATAAAAACTGCTCTGGTTTTAAGGACGGTGGGTGCAGGGGGGAGGGTTGGGTGGGTGGGTGGTGTGTGGAGATGGAGCAGGGGATGAGCAGGGTGAGCAGGGTTCGTGCGGAGGTTTAGGGAGGGGAACGAGCGACCGGGGCGCACACTCTGGTGCAATGTGACCACTCACAGACCAACAAAAATCTAGGTCCGCTCGGATAATTAGAGGGAGACACGACCGATTGTGCCGGGACAGACCTTCTCCAGTCCAGCGTGTGGCACAGCGACGGCCGTCCCCTTCTCTAACGAGCGCCCGGTGTTAATGAGCCCCTCCTCGCCGTGCGCTCAATGGCCTGTTAGGGCGAAGAATGGCCAAGCGCTAGGCCAACGAGTGCAACACACGCCTGAGTGCTCCCAGTGCCGTGATTGGCCCTTGTCCTCCAACCAGGGTGCAGGCAGGGGCTTGATGAGAATAAGGCGAGACAGGGCAGCTAATGATCATTAATTGCACTTGGTTTGCAGTAAAAGAGTCCAAATGCTGGTCGCTAAGGACACTGGCGTGATAATGGCGAGCGTAAACGAGGGGCTAGGGGACTGGTGATGGACTCTGGGGAGGATAATAGCAGCCTAACCTATTTTCTTTTGTCGGTCCTCCTCTGGCACCCCGCTGTGGGCAACACAGCAGACTTCTCGCTTACGTAACGCCCCAAAATTTTGGCGGTCTCCTCATCGGGGGAGCGGGTATACAGTGAGGCGGGGGGCGAAGGGATGAAAACATATTCTGACCTAGTTTGATTTGACAGAATTGAGAGTGGTTTGGGGATATTTTTGAGCGGGCTGCAGTGACCCGGGTGTGAGGGAACTCCGGAGGAGGAGGGACTCGTTTTGTCAGACGGTTGTTTGTGGCGGCGAGCTGCTCTAGATTCTGCTGTCTCATGTTTTCTGACACTTCTTCTGCTCCATGACTCATTCAGTCCAGCGATTTTCCAGAAAACGAGGAGACTTTCGGTAACTCTCAGTGCACGCATGCATGCACACACACCCAACACGAGCAACCAGGGAGGAGAGCGGCAACAACAATGACCGCGACGGCTCCACTGATGCTGTTTTGGGAAATCCTGCATTGCAATGTGCTTCTTGGCAGATCATGTGACTTGCCCCGGGGGCATGTGGCGCTGTGTGAGGTGGACTTGTTGGGGAGCACAATGGTGCACAAGGGACAGATGGGGCTGAGTCAAGGGCCAAAACAGCACTGCAAAGAGGGTGAACAAGGCGACAAGAGAGCCGGAGAGATGAGGGACAAGAGAGGGACCGATGTTCAAAGGTGAGAAGAAAAGAGGGTGCAATTAGTTGGAGGTAGACTGGAAGAATAAAAGGGAATATATATATATAAAAATGTGAGAAGCACCTCCTCAGATATCAAAGCCCGGCGTGATCAGAGAGGCTGATTGTGTAACTACTGTTGCAGCTCATTTCTAAGGCGGGATTACAGACAACAGGATTAAGTGAAACAGGTAAGAGGATCAATTTAGTCCAGTTGGGATGAGATGACAGAAGGATGCCATTGTCTTCTCCTCGTCTGGGAGTCGGCATTATGAGCGCTGATCTTCTCCCTCCTTATTATTTAAATTGCAAGAAAGGAGTTTCGTGGAAAAGAGGTTTAATATGGTCATTCATTATCATTACTATAATTGCCTCTATAGAGAGGAGACACCCTGGTCTGCCTGTTTCCAGTGGAGCCGTCGCTCTACAGGCCTCCTCTAACACACAACACAAAGGGCCGGCCGTAAATCAGAGGACCCGTGACCCCGGTCCTGTCCTCGCTGAGAGGGAGCTCTCACTCCGGGGTTGAGGGCTTCGGGAGCAGGCCTTGACCCTGGGAGACCTCCGGAGCAGGGTTGGCTCCACACACTCCTGTCTGTAGGGAAGCTATACAACAAACCCCGGGGCAGGAAGACAGCGATGTGTGTGGGAATCTGCAGCATATGGGGGCAAAAATGTAGAGACACAAGGACGCGAAAGGCCGAGTTCAATCTCTGTCTGCTCAGGGTTCAATGCAGGGCTGCATACGAAACGTACTGTTGGTTCATATGTAGATAAGTTTCTTTAGTCTTGTTTTGTCCAAGAAATGTAATTAAATTATAAAACATTTAAGTTTTGACTTTCTAAGGCCCATTTAAAACATATCAAGTGTCTTTAATCTTCACATTTTGAGAATTTTTGTTTAAAAAATACAGAAACATTCCACAAAATAGTTATAGATTTATCCACTAGGCTAATTACATCAGCTCAATATCAAGCTGTTATATCAAGCAGAAAGCAAAGTGTAGTTGAAATCTCTCATAAAAATACAAGCGGATCTAAAATTTTTGAAAGCAAAGTTTGAGAAAATTCAATGTGAATGTAAATATTTTCTGCTTTTCCTTGTTTCCTATGAAGTAAATGGAATAAATTCGGCTTTTAGACTGTTGGTCGGTATTAGCTGCTACATGATGAACATTTGGGCCTGTGGTTATTGATTAGTCTCATTATCTTCTAATCGTTTTGTCTTTATTTGAGTCTTAAAAGCTTTATTTTCTTCAATAAAGTTTTTTCTCTTTAATTTTTCTTGTTTAAAGACCTGCAGAGAGTTGATTTTTACTAAATTATTAACAAATAATTTCACAGATAGCTATTGGCAGTGGCCTGAATAAGGCTGCACCTGAAGATTATTTGTATAATTAGTTATTATGTTATTTTTTTCTTAATTAATTGGTTTACCAATAAAATTTTAAAGCAGTAAAACAAAGAAAACACATATCTCCACAGAGTCCAGCCAACATTCCTACAACCAAATAAATTAATTTAAAGTGAGAAAATCAGCAAATCTTCATATTTGAGAAGCTAAAATGAGGGAATCATTTAGATTTTTGCACAATAAACGACCAACATCTGTCATTTTTCTAATCAATGATAATTTTAGTGCCTTTGTTTATGTGTTTAATCACATCAAAACTCATAATTTGACTTCTAAAGTCTCATAAAATGACTGAAGATGCAGACAGACGAGGATCAGAGAAAAACCCCACACACGACGACAAAATCAGCGGAACAAACTTGCGTACACACACACTTATTCTTATTTATGGCAGGTCAGGGGCTCCTCATCCGGCGTCACTGAGACTCGAGTGTGTGTGTGTGTGTGTGTGTCTGCCCGTGGTCACTTACTCCATGGTGGCTATTTTCTGAGCCAGACTGGAGATCACAGCAAAGAGCCGCAGGTCCACGAGCCCATCTGTCACCCTGAAGTCCACCATCTCCAGGATCTGAAACAAAAACCAAGAGATCAGACGATCAGTGAAAGTCTGTCGGTCGCTTGGTCCAACGCTTTGATTCAGACTCAAAAATATTAATAAGTATTGGATGAACTTCCATGAATGTTTTTTTCCTCAGAGAAGAAATCTTGATGGTTGAGCAAGAGAGACTTGAGAGTCTTGTTTCTGGTTTTATTATGTATTTAATGTGATTCTGTCTTTTTATTGGCTGCAGAAAAGCGATGTAATGTTTAAATGTAACACATATAATGTTACTTTTGCTCTTTTTTGATATAATTTCATAAAACAAATTGAATGTAGATGTAGAAAATTGACCCTGTAGACGTAGATCTCCTCCTCGTCAGACAGCAGCTCTGGAGGGATGATGTTTTTAAGAGCAAGAAGAACCTGAAGGCAGGAGATGTAGCCGTCACCATCAGTGTCCTCCTGCAAAGAAAGACCTTCATCTTCATCATCATCATCATCATCATCAGAAACTTTAGCAGCATTATCACCATACACAAGTTAAGTGGTTTACAAACTGAATGATTATTCTTTAAAATAAATCAGCGTCGTCTCAGATGAATGTTTTTCTAAAGGATTTACTCGTGTTTAAGAGGCAAAAGTATTCAGTATTTCACATTGAAAGCAGGAAAAAAAGGACTAAAATTTTTTTAAAGGAGCTAAAAAATCTTAATTGAAGAATAAAAGACCATTATCTGTAGTTGAATGACTTGAGAAATGCTGGTAGAAACCTGGTTTTTAACCTCTCTTATGCCTTAAAAGGTCTTAGATTTATCATATATATTTGATTTATCCCCCAGGTTGAGAACTACTGTTCCTAGTGAATTGATTAAATGATTAATCAATAAGTTTAAAGACAGAAAATGTCATTTTGAGTCATTATTTCAGAGCAAAACAACATAAATACACTAGTTTAGTTATTTTTTAAATGATGGATATATTTTTTAACTTTTTTCTGACAATTTGTACAAAAAAAATTTATTGGTCTATCAAGAATCCTCTTCATCGCTGTTATTGTGAAAGAAAAATCACCATGTTTTTTATATGAAGAGAAACACATTACAGTGAGAAAGTCTTGAGGGTTTAAATCTTTTCACTTACTGCTTCAAAAGCTCTTTTGTACTCAGCCAACTTCTCCTGACTGAAAATGCAATACTTTGCCAAAAAGTCGACTGCAAAGACAAAAAGACAAAAGAAAAACCTTTAAAGCTCATAAATGCATCTTAACTGGACTTTTCTGACAACATAAGAACAAAAACTCAGTCTCAAAGATGCTGGTTTGTTCTTTACGTCACATTTTAAACCATATTTTCAGCTTGAATAACAACATCAGGCTTCTGTGTGTGAACATGTGTGTGTGCTGAGCGGATTAGAGTAATATTTCTCTCCTCCGGTCGTGCTCGGGTCACGGAGGCCGGACAATACGGGGCGACCGGTTCACAGGGAGTCCAGTTGGCCTTGACTGATAGGGGGGCAAAGTGGCACTTTTGGCTGCTGAAAAGATGCCGAAGACACGGAGGCCGAAGAAGAACTCGAAATAAACTACAATTCTAGATAAAAAGGCTTTTAATGCTAACTTATATATTGTGGCGAATGACTAAAGAATGAAAAGTTACTGAGTAAGAAAATGGCTAGAAAACAGATTATTTCAATCTTAATGGATCCGAAACATTTAATCAATTGATTTAAAATGACCTTTTCTATTGATGTGATAATTATTTATTAAATTTAAGCCATTTGTTAAAGCAAAAATGCCACAAATTCTCTGTTTTCAGCTTCTCAAATGGGAGAATTTATCTCTCTTTTTTTTTGTTTAATGAGATAAAATTGAATCTCTGGACAAACCATCACATCTGGTTCTCAAAACTAGGCTGACTGGTTTTTGATAATTTATTGATCAAATAATAACTAAAAATAAAAGTAACCGTTGAAGTCCTACAACTGTTTGACATCTGAGACTTTTGCATTGAATCTTATGTACAAATTACAAAAATACACATCAGTTTTTTGACAAATTTGCAGAAGTAAAAGGGACTTTTCATGGACATCACTCCAAACTTTCTCTCAAAAAGGACTTTAAACTGACTCCTTTTAAATATCTGTTTCTTATATCTTTAACTCAAATGTAATGATCACTGTCTGAAATCTAAAAACGATGATTACATGAGGCGGACAGACTGAGACTAAACACACCCATGAATATTTCAGTAGGCAAATTTTGGACTCGTAAAAAAAAAAAAAAAAGGAGGGTTAGAAAATGGAGGCTTTTAAGCTGCTGCCACTTCAATTTAGGAGATGAGAATGAGTCTCCTGAATAATGGATCTATTCATTGGTTTGGAGAAGAAAGAGGAGCAACAGAGTTGATATCAGTCTGGACTTAAACCCCCGGACCTCTGGGGTTTCTCCGCAATGGCAGGGGGGCTGTTTGAATCTGCCATTTATCAGCTTAGGCCTAATCAAAACCAGGCCTTGCGTGGCCTCGTCCTTTCACATGCAAAATGTGACATTCGCATCTAGTCAACTTGACTTGTTAAAGCTTGATTGATCAAAAAAAAACCTGCGGGGCCGGCTTCACGCATCTGTTTGCAAATATCTGGGATGAGAAGAAGGCTGCGGGACGAGGATCTAGAGTCCCACATGAGGACGAGGCAGGGATTTAAAGTCTGCTGGCTTCAAACGACACACACACACACTCACTCACACACACACACACACACACACACACACACACACGGTGGCTGCATCAGTGCAGTGGTCAATCTACTGACTTGAACCAGCAGCTTGAGAGAGAAAGTGAACGGATTCGTCTGCAGTTTGAAGTTGAGCTTTGAGTCCAGAAACACAGAAACCGACATATTTTTACAAAAAGGACATCTGATTGGTTTATTATCATCTGTACTGACTGGACAGAACCAATCAGGTGTTTGTGTGGGGGGGTCATATATGTGTTATTCTCTTATGAAGCCATTGTTTTTCTTCAGGTTAAATAGCCTTTACTCACGTTATGTGTGAGTTAAATGGTACTTCTTTTTTACTTGTTTCCGTTTTTGTACATCTACTCCAATACACTGAATATTTTGCAAGTGAATGAGGTTCATTGAGATTAAATCCTCACATCACATGAACCTTGCTGGGCCCAAGAAGTCGACCAAAAGACTCAGAAATTGATAAACTAAGAATGAGACCCTCCAGAAGTTGCATGCTGTTGTTTTAAAAGTTTACGTTTACCCTTTTTTTGTGTAGATCTGTTGTTTTAAGCTATGTCTTTCTGAAAAGTGTTCTTGGAAATGTGTTTCCATTTGGTTGTCAAATAATTTATAATTCGGTTCCTCTTGTGGTTGCAGAGATTCACAATGTTTTTTCCTGTTTGGAATTGAGCGCCAACACATGTTTTGGTTTTGCTTGTGTTTGCAGAGTTTGTTTTTGTGCATAGTTTTATATTTACTGACAAAAAATCATTTATATATTGCTGATGTTTTGGATTTTCTGTCATTTAACTACGACACACTGAACACACAGCCGCCCACATGCCTCGAATACACATCTGGTGGAGATCTGAGTGCACTCTTGTAGTTTAAATTAAATTAATCCCTGTATAAGGTGTATAGCAGGATCTTTAATAAGGAACTGAACTGATAAACAATCAGCGAAAAGAAGAGAATATATAGTTTTTAAGTAAAATATACCAAACAATAAGATTAAAAGACATTTTAAACTATTTCCTATAATAAACACAGTGATGCTAAGTGATTTGTATGTGTAAGAATATATGTTTTTCTGTGCATGAAACAGAGTTTAAAAGGTTCAAACTCAACATCAGCTCTGACCTCAGTCCTGCCTGCTGCTGTGTACAACACACACTCTCTCTCTAACACACACACACACACACACTGTGGGTCGGCAGTGCGGTGGTGCTGGAGGAGGTCGGGGGGTCCCTGGCTGAGGGGAGCACTCCGTCAGGGAATCATCCGGACAAAAGGTGCAGTGGAGTGAGAGATTGAGGGAGGAAGCGAAGGCGGGTGGAGGAGCGGGACAAAGCCGAGGCAGTAAAGCCTCCTGCCTGATAGCCTTATCTGATTCCACTCCAGCGCTTGATGGCTTTTTTTTCACCCTGCCTTTAAAGCGCACAGGTTGTGCCTTTGGTGTGAAGCCTAGCAGAAAATGTTAATCAAGAGAGGGACTGTGTGGAGAAAGGCGAGAGAAAGGGGAGAGTCACTCTGCGGAGGCCATAATCTGTAATGAGACCGAGGCGATTCAGTTGCAATTGAGAGAGGAAGAATGGGGCCATGATGATGATGATGAGCAGGGAGGTTCACTCTTTCACTGCCGTTTGTTTTTCTGTTTTTTCTTTTTTGTTCCTTTTTCTCCGGCGGAGTCGCTGCTCGCTCACCGGTCCGCAGGCTGCAAACAGCCGCGGGTCACAACTCATTTAACACACACTTGGACGTCGTTTTCAATGTCTGCAGCTGACAGATGAAAAACACTGCTGACTGCTCGTCTGACAACCATTCGTACTCATCTGTGTATGATTTATATTTCCATCCGTGACCTTCGTGTTTTAACCGTTCTGCCTGAGTATCAAAAAGGTGTTGACGTCACGCGTTAAAAGCCGGAATCAAATATCCGGTTAGATTTGTAGTTTTGTTTACTTTGTTTTGGAGATCAGATATTTCCTTGTTTGACTTATAATTTGAGTTTCATATCACATTTAATGACAAAAAAAATTTTGTATTCTTTTGTTTAAAAAGGATTTGTAAAAAAAAAAACAGAATATAAATTATGTAAGGCCTTTTTCTTTTGAAGTCTTGTTTACTTCATTATTAACAGATGATTTCTATTTTAAACTATAATTTCGCCAACTTTAAATTTTTTTATTGAGGCAAACTTTTTGAATGACTATGTGTTTTAACAATATTTGACATTTGAGAGCTTCTTTCATTTAATGTAAAAACATTTATTTGTAGAAATCATTTGTTTCCTTTTAGTATCAGTACAAAAAAAAACTTCAAACTAAAAACAAAGTTTATTTTTGCTAAGGAATCAGTGAACATGTTACGGGCCTGCGTCTTATTTGAATCACAGAGTAATGCAAAGAGTGTTTCGCAGTTTGGCTAAGAGTCTATCTGTCAAGTAAATCTTTGTACTTATACTGAAATTAATCAAAATTGATCAATTTACACTCCACTTAATGAGTTGAAGCCAGTTAGCCTAGCTTGCTAGCTTCCACATTCCCAGTGTATTATGAAGTTAATGACATAATACAATGTTCTTTAAAAATGTGGCATATTTTAAAGTGATATATGACTGATAATCATATTGAAATGCAAAAGCAAATGTTTTAAAAATTAAAAATTGAAATTAAAACAGATAACCCACTAGCGCGCCATGTTAGCAACCCAGCTGTGTTATCTTGTTATGAAAAAAAGGAAAATCAAGAATACAAGCTGCAACATCATATAGTTTTGATTTATTTACACAAAGACTGATATTGCTCGTATTTACGTATAAATTATTGTAGCTGTTTGTGTTCGAACAACATTTCACTTCTGAGGAGTTTAACCTCTTTTGAAATCAAGACTTTTGTGAAAAAATCTCCAGGTATTGATACCGAAATGCAGGTACTGGACTGCGATCAATATTTTAAATCACGTCAAGTTCTCCTGACCAGTTTGGTGCTTTAATTCAAAATAAAACACAGATGATTAACATGCACTTACATTGAAAAGCACTTCTATTACTGACTTGTCAAACAGTGTCAGAGCGAGGGTGCAATTTATAACACACACACACAAACACACACAAAGACACACACAGGGGTCCATTGTTTTTCTAACGAGTTCACTTGTTTGTTGCTCTCTTTCCCGCTTAATCCCAGACTTTTTGTTTCTGCTCATCATCATCACACTGTATAAAGTGTCCTATAATTCCTTTAACAAAGGTCACATTCAGCAGCAGAGAGGAGGTGACCCCCTTTTTTAATAGCAGGAGAATGTCAGAGTGCAACATGCCCCACATATACAACCCTGAAAAATGTGATTAAGAGAGCAAATTTAGAGTAAACAGCATTAAAACACACAGATAAACAGAGTCTGAACTGATCTTTGATCGCTGAAAGTCTATGAGAAATGGGTTTGTGGGATGTTTTGGGGTTTAAGTTCCTAAATGATGCGATGATCCTGTAAATCTACCGCCTCAATGCGATCAGACAAAGCTGTAAAATGTGAAGTGTGGTGCCGTAAGATAAGGAGGGAAGAGGCCCGAGCGCCAGAACAGACCTGTAAAAACCAGGCCAAGCGTAACGTTTCACAATAATGAGGCATTGTCGGGCCTTTAAAACAGGTTCCAAATCAAAGGTGAAGATCGAAATCTTATCTGATCAAAAGTGTTACAGGAAAACACAAGACTGCAGCAGACCAGCAGGAGGTGCCGTGGAAAAGACCGAGCAGGTTTTCAGAGTGATAAAAAATACACAGGTTTACATGGGGAGCAGTTTGAATGTGGTTTGAGCTACTGAATGCACTTCTGAAACAGGCAGTGATATAGTGGTTATAATCAATACAGCTGATTACCTTCATTTATTAATCAGATGGGTTAATTTTCAGGTTTCGGATGTGAGCAGTTTAACCAAAGAGCAATTTTTGTTTCTATTTCAGTACATTTTTTAGGCCTGACTCGATTTTCCACATGCAGAAAGTCTGCAAAAAGATGCATTTTGCAAACTTTTCACATTTGCCTTGAAGCACTATTTGCACTTCCTGCCTCTTAATATAAATTATGCACTTTATGACTTCAAAAACTCCTTTAATGAACCGAAAAAAGTCATATCCATAGCATTTACACTACTTTTTGCAAACTCTGCCACAATAAAAGGCTTTCTCATAATTGCTTAACTGTGTAAATCTCCATTATGTGACACTACACCTGGTTGTAGTGACTCATTATGATGCTTCACATGAGTCAGGTGTCTCAAGTTTCTGCTCACTAAACAACAAACCACTGAGTGAAAAGAGAAATGAGTGATTTTGAACCTTTTTTGTATGCTGAAAGTAGATTTTAAATAGCTTTTTGTGAAGATTTTGCTACTTTTACATTACTTTATTTAAAAACCGGATTTATATTCAAGTAAAACAGTCACGTGAAAACTGCAGAGGGAGGTAAATGTTTGTTCAATGACACACCTGTTGTCTGACATGTCATTTAATTTTCTGTCCAGTTAGAATAATTATATGGCGAGTCAACTGGTTAAAACAAAACTATAATTATCAGACATAATAACAGCCTTTATTGTTTGTTCAGAAATTAAAATGACCTTTATTTTTTTGCAGGTGAGCGAACCTCTGATGATGATGTTCTGCTGTGTGTTAAACTTTAACATTTAAATGCAAAACTTACAACCAACAACAGTCAGAATTGGTTTCTTTTCACTTCTGAATGTGTCAGTTCTGCTTCAACTTAAGTGTCAGACGATAACCAGGAACCTGTGATATTTTTGTAATTAAACAGCATTTTTGGACATTTTAAAGGGCAATAAAAACAATTTAATGAGGATTACTGAGCAAAATTTACAGTGTTTTTGGTGATTTTGTAAAAAATTAGTTATTTCAGAGCAGAATTTGGCAACATGCGCTTGTTTCTCTTGAGTGGGCACTACAGTGTAAAAGAGGGTGACAGTATTTGGCAGCAATCTCCTGCTAACCGTTGTTGCTCCATGAAAACATGAACTCCTCCCCCACACTTTCTCTAAAAAGACTCAGCAGTGTGTGTGTTTGTAAATGTGTGTGTGTGTGTGTTTGTGTTGAAGGGGTAGGGAAAAAAACAAACAAAGACACACGTAGCGGCCACGCTCCTGTCTCTGGCTGCACGCCACGGGCTTCACCACAAACCACAACTTACGCTTTCTACACACACACACAAACACACACACACGCCTACACCCAATCAGCTCCGGCCGCAGATACACACCGATATGCCCCAAGAGTCCAAATCATCTGCTGTATTGCAATACCAGATCTCCAGATAACCTCACAAAGCAAAATCATCTGCTATTATTGCCCTGCCGCTCCTTGACATTGTGCCATTAATAAGGCCATTGTGGAGGGCGCTCTCTGTTTGGACACCGTATAATGGACTCTTTGACAGATTTACTTTGCTTTCTCTCCCTCTTCCCCTTCCTTTTCTCTCCCTCCTGAATACAGCGGGCATATTCCACGCTGCTGCTCATCAATAGACGCGCTGTTTGTTTGCCCAGTCATTCTGGACTGATGGTAAATACATAGAGGTATTCCACACCAAAGGCTGAGCAAACAGGGGTTACATAAAGGCACTGTACCCAAACACACACTCACACACACACACACACACACACTAGAGTCATCCCTCTGCACGAACACACACACATTAGCAAATGCCTCACACTGTTGTAATAACAATTCCTCATCTCTCTTTTTAAGCGACTGGTCTTTTTTGTTTATTTGTTCAGTTTTATTTTCTCTCTTTTTTGCTCATCCACTGTTTTAAAAGCAAAAATTTTATGTCTGATCTTCATACACAGTGATATGAAGTGGATATGGTGGTGTTGGTGGTGGTGGGGGTCAAAGCCAGGCTGGCTTCAAGGTCTCCAGGTGTTCCACATCCTCAATAACATTCATCAGAGACCTGCAGAGTCCCTCACATCACGCTCAGGCTAACAGGCGCTAGCTGCTGTTCAGAGGCGACACAAAGGAGACCAAAGCTACTTGACATCAGTGTCAATCTGTCCTCCATCCACTTACAGCCTCCACGTAGCTATGAGGTCATTAAACAGGATTTAATACAACAAAAGTCCATAAAAGCTTGTATGAATCCTCAAATTTCACAATTTGGATAAATATTATCAACTTTAATGCAAATCACCCATCTCATATCGTTTAACATGGTATTGTTGTAAATACAAAATTAACTACTGCAATATTAATTAACGTAACAAAAAAAAATCGTCAAAATTGGTCAATATTCATTTAATTTTTTTGGTTAAACCTGTGATAACTGATTGTTTGGCCTCCTGGGAGCAGCATAGACAAGTTGCAAACACGGCACTGATATACAGTATTATCACCTTTAATGCTAATGAGGTTAACTTGTTAGCAAGTAGATGCATCCAGCAGATATTGAACAATATAATTAGCATTTGAAATCTTGTTCTTGGCTACTAGAACTTTGTTTTAGATGTATTTTTAGTATCTTCCAACCCCTGAGGGAAAAGATTTTTACTCTTTAGCAGCTAAATGCTCTACAATGTTCACCAGCTAGCTGCTAACTGTGTCTGTTCGCTATTTGGTGCTGAGCAGGAAGTGTAATGGTTGTTTTTTAAAGCTTTTGCACCAACACGAGGCTATGAGAGCTGTGAGAGTCAACCAGAACAGCAGCTTTAAAGTTGTGTGATTGGAGCACTGAGAATATAATCACATCTTCTGATTGCATTCATGTTCTCTTTTTCTTCTCTGAAGCACAACTGACACAAACTGCAAGGCGGCAACGCTCACTGATGAAAACCTGGAGGGTCACAGAGTTGAATGGATGATTGGTGGCAGAGTGCAAGAAGTTTTAGGTGTGTGTCTATATGTGTGTATGTATGTATTTGTGTGTGTGTGTGTCTATTTTGAGAATCCTTTGGCAAGTGGTCAGCATTGGACCGAAAAGAGACAATTATGACCAGTTAGGCCCTTTCAGAGCCTAATGAGGAGCCACAGTTACAAGTGTCTGGACAAGAGCTGGTCATCACACACACACACACACGCAGATACAAACACTTTTGTGTGCATGCACATTTGTGTATTTGCAAGGATACACACATGACAAGACAACAGGATGCCGACAAATTTTACTGTTTGTACCACGACAAACTTAGTCAGCACACTACACCCATAAGCATGAGCACAGAGAGAACCTACACACACACACACACACACACAAACACACACACACACATTGGAAAACTTTTTGCCATAGGTGTGTGATTGTATATGAAAGACAAAAGTTGCCAAAAATGTTAAAATCATTGGGTTGTACAGTGATGATAATGCTTGATAATCACACCTTAAGGAGGCGGAGACAACCAAACTAATGACCTCACTGTCATATACAAAACAATAACACACACACAAAGTAAATTCTTTACTCCTGTAACACCACAAAAGCCTCCCATCAGTAATAACCTTGCTGCAGAATGGCGAGGCCAGCTGCAGGGTTCTTCATCCTGCTTGATTACCGTCTAAACAAACCTGTCCAATCAGCCCCATTCATCGGTGCGAGCACTCACAGGAGAACTCTGACCCGGCTGACCTCTGCGGAGGGACGGCCCCCTCAGCCTTGACCTTAGGTGTGGATGCTTATTGTCAGACCCGTGAGCCCAAGCGCTCTCACAAAGGCTCGGATGCCAGAAATTAGGCACTTGAGAGAAACTGGAGAACTCCTAACCAAACTCCTGTTCACCAAAAAAAAAAAAAGGACAATTCTGAAAAATCAAGTGCTGTAATTGAAGGGACATTTTTAGAGTCGAGAGGATTGTTGGTAAATGTGTTGGGTGTTTGTGTTTTTCCTGCAGTGGTTTATTGTGTGAACAGGAGGCAACGAAGCGTGCTGGCAAGCAGAGACAGATGCAGCCTTCAAACCCTGCAGAGCTGGAAAACCTTTGATGTTAAATATAAAGTACTGTACTTTTCGGACTATAAGCCGCACCCAACATCTAACAACTAAAACCACTAAAGCTGTCTTCTTCGGTGTCGGAAATTAAGAGTCTCAGAATTACTTCGTCACACACTTTCTCGTTTATTTTCGTCCATAAATTAGCCGCATCATAGTTTAAGCTGCAGGGTTGGAAGCGTGTGAAAGAAGTAGCAGCTTATAGTCCGGAAATTACGGTATTACACTTGTAAATAATGTATTCTGACCAAGATCTCCTCTGCAGTTTAATAAAAAGCACCTTGTTTGACTTGTGCACATTATTTAAATGAGGCTTAATGAGTCAGTAGATGGTTAAAAATCCCAGAAGCCTTTAAAATGTCTATGTGTTATTTGAGGATGATTTAATGACTTTATATGTACAGTATCATTCAAATTTGGCTCATTCAGGAGGGATGCTTGCAAACTTGGTTGCTCTCGTTTTACTTTTTTACAGGCATCAAATTATCATCTTCCATGACTTTTCTGTTGGATGATAAACTCACAGTCCTCGAAGTTGGAGCGACCTTTGCTGTTTGTCTGACGAGGCGTGTCGTCCTGCAGTTTGGACAGCAGGTTCAGCACCTTTGTTTTCCTCTCCTCCATCCTCCTCTTCTTCTCTTCAATGCTCTGGTCAAGACCTCCAGGCCTCCTTTCTCCTGCTGAGGAACCCACCTGGTCCCTCCATGTTGGATTATCAGACACCTCCTCCCCGTCGTCAGTGCTGGAACCTGGAGACACAAAATACATAAAAAAATCTCAGAAAGTTTTGAATTAAATTGCTTTTTTATGTCTGAAATGTACCTAACAGTTAGTAGAAGGAGCATTTTTTAAAAATACAAACCACAGTGTTGAACGGGAGAAACCACGCCTCGTTCATGGTCGTCTGCGTGAAAGAAACCACTCAGCAAAAAGCACTAAAACCTGTTTTCTGTCCCTTTAGTAAACTAATTCTCATCACAACGTTGTCCCGTATGCCACAGTCACATCTCCCTTCAGTCCTTTCAGAGTCTCACTAAGGAACGGACGCTCTGCCTGAAACTTAAACAGCCATCCATTTTGTCACTGACCAGCCAATTAAGGCTCCCATTATGTCTGAATGAAAAGTCCACAGAAAACACTCCTTGGTGTGTCACAGCAGAGACAAAGAGCACCGTCAATGTAGACTTGAGCTTAAGGAGGGCGCCGATTGTCTTCTGCAACAGTTTTCAGACTCTTTTCTCTTTGCTACTTTTGCAAACACGAGTGTTACTTGTGTTAGCGCATGGGCGATAATTCAAATGTGATACATTTGTAGACGGTTTTATTCATTAGGAGGAGACAGCTTGACCAGTCGAGTCGCCGGCAGGCAGCAGATTCATCAAACCCTCCGAACGCGCTGCCGTGGATTCATTTATCCCATCAGCGAGCGCAGAGGTCAGCAGCTCAGATTGATGGAGCCATGTCTCATTTGACAGGCCGTCTTCCAGCACGCTGCACACAATCACACGCTCCCATCAGCCCCGGTGTCCCGCTCAGGCCTCAATGTCACCAGAACAGACGACGGGATGAGAAATTAATTCATCTTTAGAGCAAAGAATTTATCATTTCTTTCATATGCAACATAAAGCAAACGTCTGGGATGTCTGCAGTGACAGCATGATGAATGTTGAGGTGATGTGTTTTAAAAATGAGAAAACTTTCTCTTAAATGCATCATATATCACATTTCACAGAAATCTGCATTTATTCTCATTGCAGATTTATCTTAAAAAATCAAATTCATTTTTTTAATATATTTGCCCATAGTAGAAAACATTCATTATCACACAGCGAAAGACGATGACACTGACAGTTTGAGCCACTGTAACTTTAGAAAACACATGCAAAGAGACAACACACACACAAAAAAGGAAAATATCCTCACAAATTCAACATGTGCAGCATTTAGAAAGAAAAACTGCAAAGAAATAAAATGAGTGAATTAGTTAAATTTATTTAAAATGAACAGATTGCATGAGTCAATTAATCTCAAACCTCAAGAAAACTGGAAAATATTCATTTAAATACTAAACTTTTCCACCTCCAACAGATCAAATTTGATGAATGTCAGTATATTATTCACCTGATGAAAGCTGAACAGACTAAAACATTATAAGTTTAAACTTTTCCAACACTAAAGTGTAAAAGTCTGTTGGTTTTTTTCTTTTTATTTATGGTAAAATAAAGAAAGTCTATCAACTCCTCTACATTTTTCAGCTCTACAAGCCACAGTCAAGGTGTTGTAATCAGCTTTTAGTCCTCTGAAAACACAATATCCTAACTTGATTCTATTTTTTCTCTACAGATTGCTGCATTAGAGTATTCGGGTTGTTTTTCCATACTTGCAGTAATTTTCTAAAGCTGCACACGTGTTTAATTGACAAAAATGTTTTCTTAATTTGCATTTATTTTGTGCATTTGCTCACATTTTCTTTAGTTGCCATGTTGAACTCTCAGGGACACCATTCTGAGGTTTTGTCCATAAAGTTTCCTGCTTTGTGAGATCAAAAGTATTAAAAATCCAAAGATATCTCTACGATAGAGAAAAGCAACAAAATCCTAACATTTCAAAAACTTGTGACATCAAACGTTTGCAAACCAATCAGTTAACCGACTCATCATTCATCATCACTTTAAAATCTGTAAGTCCAGACAGTTTCTGCTCTTTAAAGCAGGACTGAAACCGCAACTGAAATTATTCAGGATTTGGTTTCCTCCTTTTTTTCCCTTTTTTTTTTTTAACCCTCCTATCCTAACCTCCAACATGGTCTAATCCGTGAATGCACAGCACTGATTACTGGTCAGTTCAAGCTGGAAACAAGAGCCGGTCAAAAACACACAGAGCAGGTTTCCATACCAACCGCAGTATCTGAACGCAGCAGATAGCTGGATTTGGCTGCGAGCGGCCGAGTCAAATCCCCTCGCCGATTCCTAAAAAGAAAACAATAAACACACACACAGACATACACACCGCCCACCATGCGTCTGACTCTCCCCAACACACACACAGCCTGCCCTTTACCATCAGCGCACCAGGCAGAGGCAAGAAGGTTGGACTTGTATCTCTTTCTTTTGCATGTTTGAGAAAGGGATGAGCACCAGTGAGACAATCGACGTGCCGAGGCTTTTCACTGATGCCACCCAGAGCCTTCACTCCTCTATCTGCTGAAAGAATGGCAGAATGGAAGCGGGGTGGAGTAAAAAGGAAAATCCTCACCAATTTATTATTCATGGGGAGGGGATTTTCCCTTTCAGGGCTCCTTTATCGAAGCCTTTCCCAACACGTCACCCTCTCTATCAGCCCTGACAAGTGCCAATCAAAGGGCTTGAGTCCAGGTTTTTTTTTTTGGGGGGGGGGGTGGACATTGGAGGATTTCGGAGACAATGGCCGACGAGTCCACAGTGTCAGTGGCTTAGAGACAATGGTGACATGGCTACACTGTCAGTGTGTGGTCCTCTGGGGGGGGAAACGATCCTCGCTTAGTACACGACTAATCTCTGCTTGCACCATCTCTGTCTTTCTGGAGGCTAATCTGTCCCGTAGCTTCCTCATCTTTCCAGAACAATCCGCCAGGGTCAGTTCAGATTAGTGCTCTTTGTGGCCCCCGCACATCGCTACATTCATGTGGATGCTAACATCTTTAGTAGCAGCTGAATGCTAAACACCAGAGCGAGCGCAGAGTGACCGGGGCAGCAGGGAAACAGTCATGAAACAATTATGAAGGGAGGGATTATCCCACCTATGAATTCCTGATGAGCAGAAGTGGACAAAGGTTTTATCATGAGCCTCACTGGGGAGCAGGAACGTCTTATTTCTGGCTCCAGTTTAATCTCAGATTTGTTCAAATGCTGCCGATCGATCCAATGACGTGTGGACGGTTCGTTAGTTTGAAAGAACTCAGAAAAATTATTTATTATTGAACAAGTTATTTTCATACTAATTCTATAAAAGGCGGTTCTACAGATTTTACACATTAATTTCCATTTAGTCGTCACGAGGTGAACTTTTTAATTTGTGGGAATATTTTATTAAGTCCTCTGTGGTTTAAGAGAAGCTTTGCAAAATTTGCAAAATTGTTATTTCAATTAACAGCAATTTTTAGTTGCATGATGGGAGATGTAGGACACATTGTTTGCAGAGCTTTTTCAAGAGCTTTCTCTGCTGTTTCCATCTTGACATCTTCATCTCTTGTTTTGTTCTCACATCACATGGATGTGCATTAATATTTAACTTTTACACAAACAGCAGACATGAAGCAATGATGGTACTAAGTTTGTAATGATCCTGATCAATTCAGGTCCGTTTTCACCCTCCTTTTAGCTCTCCACCAACAGCTTAGCAGCTAGCTTGCTCCACTAAATTTTACAGCTGGTTGTTGTTAGCTTTTTCTGCTGTTTTTAATGCCGAACAGGGAGCTTGTGAACAGTCCTCTTAGAACAAGAGCTAAAAGATGCTAAAAAGCTCTCTGAAACAAGCAGAAGCTGCAAAGATTTGTGATTATTCTCTACAGGTTTGTGAGTTTAAGAAACCACTTTCACATTACACATTCGATCCTTAATCTAACATCTTCATTAGAACAGCTTCATATATGTATATAAACATAATAAATAAAAGCAAATGTTTGGTATTTTTGCTTGAAAAATAACTTGAATAAAAGACCTGAATTTTAAACAAATCTCTTTAACAGGAGGACTTTATATATGCAACCTATCTTCCGTTAATCTAAATGTAAATTTAGCAGTTGTTCGTGTGAACTGACCAACTTTTGGCGTCACAAACTCATTTTCTGAACTGTCTCATTAACACCGAGTCGTAATGGGGGTCATTCCCTCCATTACTCGGCCGTCCCATTCAAAGGTTGAACTCCTCACACCTCCGTGGTAACCGAACCTCACCTATCCACACAAAGACATGCCACACACTGGGCATCTTTCAGAGACCATGTGACCTCAGGCGTGACCTCTCCACGCCCTGCCGATGACCCCCTCCCTCCTCCCCCTGAGTGTGACCATGCCTTTGGCCTCTAAAAGGTCAAAGCACATAAGCCATCACCGGGATCCTCTGGGTGACATCTTGTTTCATGAGTCCGGTTTGTTTGGTGCTTCTAGGGGGAGTTAAACAGTTTAAGACTTGGTTTAAAATGTGTAAGGAGCTAAAATGCATTTTAAAGCTGAAGGGAGTTTCAGTCATTGTTTGCTCGGACAAAGGATCTACACTGCATACAGTTAACAAGCTAATAAATCAGTCATTCTCTATGAAAAAGGCCCTGAAATTGTTTAAAGGTCGCTCTTTCCTGAAACATGTTGCACGGAAGGGTTTACATTTTGTAAAGACTCAAATATAACACAGAGAATATAGCTCAGAATTTCTGAATGCATGTTAGGGTGCTGAAATAGTAAACATCTCTGTATATTTGGGTCTAAGTTAATGTATAATGTTTAAGGTAAGAAACCTGGGATTTTTATTGAAGAGACCAGTGTTGCACTGTGGGGGCGCCAAATACCAATTGTTACATAATCTTGTTTTAAGTGATTAAAAGATTTTATTGGCAATTATTTGTAATAAGTTGTATTTTTTTTTCACGGTACTCATTTCCAAATGTAATTATTTGCTGCTTTTCTTTTCAGTAATTTTAGGGCAAGACGTTATTTTTTTTTAACTTTGAGGTTTGGATCAAGTGGCAATCAAGTGGCAATCCAGAAACTGCAGTTCCTTCAACGGCCACTAGAGACTGATGATTTAATCCTCATTGAGCTCCATGTTAAAATGCCTGACTTTACAGCATATTTTATCAGGCTGATACTTAAAGGACCACTATCTCTGCAAGTTTTGTGAAAAGTGATGACAGCAGAGCCTGACGTACAGCTCCATCCTCCTGCTCTCCTAATCAAAAACTCCACAAACTCTGAGCGGTTTTAGGCTCATCAGTCTTGCCACTTGTTGTCAGCCATGTTGGATTAGCAGGCGCATCACAGTGCCTTTGGTCTAAAGAGTTACCTGCAACTTTTCCCTCAGACATATCAATCTCTGATATGATGGATGCATCTGTGACATCCTACAGGAATACAGCACACCACGGACCATTAGCGTCAGAGGACAGTGACTGATACCGGATAAGAGAGTCACCGGGGAGGAAAAACAGAAAGATTTGCTCAAATGAAGAGCTGACGAAAAAAGAGCCAGCTATTAGCTCAAGGGCGGCTCTCTGTTTCCACATGGTGACAGTCCGCCTGACCTTTTTCCTGCATTTTCTTTCCAGTGTTTGTGGTCCGTACAGTAAGCGCTGCCTCTGAAAGCATCACTCATGAATGTACACAAGCCGGCCACACAGGTAAAGGTGATACTTGGAGCCAGCTGGCCCTGGCGAGGATTAGCGGGCTTAAGTGTACCGGAGGCGAGGGAACGCTAAACACAGCGCTGACAGTGAGGAGACAATGGCTCCTAATATACCAGAGCTGACAGGGACTGAGTGGGCTTTTACCGGATCAGACGCTAATGGTGAAGACAGGCTCTTGTATTGATTAAGTATTGTTGTTATAGGCTCTTAAGAGAGAGTGCCAGTTTAAGTTGAGGTTTATAGTTAAGGGATGCAGTACCATGATTGGACTTGCAGGGAGAAGAGGCGGATCTAAACATGTCGTATGACGGACTCGGGTCGATGATCCACGAAGGTTCAGAAGCTTCAGACTGATCCTGCAAGGAAACATAAGCCAGAATGAAACTGCAGTGACAGCTATTTCATTTTGTGATAAAGTGGTCGGACATTAGTTGCAACTTTAACATTTTATTGAGTATGCAAAGCTCTGAGAGTGAAATTGGTGTTTATTTTTCAGTCCCTCCAGGAATTCGCAATGTTGCGATCGCAACAATTTACGAAAATTCAACCGATCTCCATGAATTCTGCGTGACCTTGCAATTTTGTCCAATCACCGCGACTTTTCCGCAATTTTGGCCAGCCTCCCGTGAGTTCC
>JAPZDY010000015.1:15193440-15205076 GCA_029783645.1 Ctenochaetus hawaiiensis | reverse complement strand
CAAGAGAGAACAAATATCTGTGTGTGTGTGTGTGTGTGTGTGTGTGTGTGAAAGCATGATTCAGTCAGCTTTGAAGTTATGTGTGTACACGCAGTTGAAGGAGGGAGACGGACAGAGTAAGAGAGACTTTATGATGAATATGGAAGCATTGTTCAGCCATGCTTACCTCCACAGGGGACCATCTGCTCCCTGTCAATGCATCACCTGCTCGTCTGAGCCGTCGCCAGGGCAACAAGGGGTGGGGGGATTAAGAGAGGTTATGGCTTTGATGGGAGGGGCTGTCGCTGGGGGACAGTGGGGAGGTTGACTAGGGGGGAGGGAGGGAGGGAGGGGCCGATGGGAGAGAGAGAGAGAGTGAGGTTGTCGGGCGAATGTCGCCCTCTGCTGGTGGAGGGTGATATAACAGGAGCCATATATATCGAAGTATGTGCACGGTGGATGTTTACTCCCACTTGTTGCCACTTGTTGAACATGTTTTTGAAAGCATTCAGAATAAAATTTTTAGGGATTAAAACAAAAACAAACAGTAAAGCTCAAGAACTCATTTAAAGGATTAAAAGCAAGTTTTTTTTTTCTTGCTCCTGTTTTGAGATTTCTGCCTCAACTCCAACAAGATGGAGGTGACTGAATATTTATCTTTAATGCTTATGGCCCTTTTAAAAATGAGAACTAAGTTCTTCACCTAAAAAACCCTTATTTTTCTCTAAATAATTCACAGGCCTCACTGGCCTTTTTAAAGGCACTATTTCTTTGGTAAAATGCATTTAAAAGTCTGTGGACTTTTATTCGTAGCAGCTGTTGATTTATGGTCATCAGGTTACAATTTTTTCCTCCTTTTTTATTTATTTAATTTTGTGTATGCACATGCACAACAATCAATAACCCGTATTTTTTTCATGCGATTCCTTATTCATTTCCTTGGTTTGGTTTGTTTGTTTTCTGAAATTGATGAAGTTTCGTTTACTGTTTAAAATATGTATATGTACATTTAAAAAAAAAGAATATGTTTAGATTTCTTATATTGTAACTGTCTGCATATGTTATTTGTACAGCAAAAACTGTATTTTGTTGTTGTCATGTTAATAAAGTTATCTGAATTTGAATCTGCGAGCACCGCTCAGCCTGTGAAAACAGTTATGGTAAATGAACTGCATTTGAATGGCGTTCCTCTCGTCTTTTGACCACTCAGAGCGCCGTACAATACAAGTCAGCATTCACCCTTTCACACACACATTCATATACTAATGGCAGGGGCCTCTTTACATAGTTCCAACCTGCTCACATACAAGGCCTGCACACACACATACACACACTCACACACACATCCACTGGGGGAACCTCAGGGTTCAGTTTCTCGCTTGAGGACACTTTAACATGCAGCCAGGAGGAGCTGAGGGGTAAATTTATTCATTATTATCATTACTAAGTGCACAATGAATGAAAAAATGTGTGTGTCATGAATTATGAGCCTAATGCATCATTAATGAGCTCCTGTTCTGGCTGCATGCACAATAACACTGAATATTTTTCCAAATACACACACAATTTTTTTGTTAATTTCTATAATGTAAAGAGAAATATGTGACATTTAGTGTGACACTGACCGAAAAGGTGAACTGCGTTAAAAGGCGCACACAAACACGGTGTGGAAATTATTTGTCAACCTGATTGTGATTAGCTGCTGCAGAGTGACGGTCCCTGCGTCCTCAATGCCGGCTGTCACGTAGGATGTCAGGTATCGAATGACAAGCAGCGTGAATGTCGGTCAATCACAGAGTTCTCATTAAGTCTCTATGTTCCCCCGCCTACAGTGCATTGTATGTTGTGCCGGTGACGGCTGGGTAAACACAGACCTGAGGACAGCTTAAAGAGCAAACATGTAGGAGTTGAATTACACCTGATAAATGAGTCAGCCAGCAGCATTTGGAAATGTTTGGGACACGGCAGTTTTATTGTGTGTTTAAGCTTTCGTAAGCAAGACATTTACTGCCTCATTCTTGTATTACAAATTAATTTAATTTCTACTGCGGGGGGGGTGGGGGGTGGGGGGGGCTTTTCAATAGTTTAGAGGCTTAGAGGAATAGTGTGAAATTTTTGGAAACATGCATATTCATCTTATTACCAAGAATAAGACGAGAAACTCAATGTCACACTCATGTCTGTACACTAAATATGATGCTAAACAGCTAGTTAGCTTAGCTTAGCATAGACAGTGGTGACAAGGGGAAAACAGCTGGCTTGGCTGTGCTCATATGAAGCAATGAGATGTGTCAGTGACCTTACTTTACCTCCAGAGAGAGGCAGGCTAACTATTAACCCCATGGGCCAAGTCTTTACAATAAGCTAAGCTAACCATTTCTTGGCTGTTGCAGTAATTTTATAACTGAACTGGTCTCCATGTCCTCTGCAGCTATTGCAAAAGAATTTTAAAAAAGCTGAAAAAAGCCAAGTTTACATCTTGAACCAAAAGCTGCCCTGAATAGTGTCTGTGGATGTTCCTCTCAGGATGCATGGAGCCCAAACAACCACCGATGTGGCCTTAAAGGGAGAAAGCAGGGGCAAAAAACCCACAAAGCACTCATCACTGCTGACAAAGCTGCTATCATGGATAACTGATGGGAACACAAACAGACATATCAACATTTTCTGTGGTAATTTCACATTAAATGCAGGATTTTGCCCATTTGACACTGAAGACAAGAGGACACACTCAAACGTCCACCTGGAGCTGCCCTCCACACACACACACACACACACACTCCGGGTGACACAGACAGTCTGACTGACAGGTGAAAGTGACCACGGCTGCAGGGAGGAAACACCTTTTGTGTTTGGCCACAGAGCTGGTGAAGGCGGTGACCCACGTCCCCCTGCCAACGAGCTCATCAGCCTGAGGGTAAGGAGGGGGGGGTCCGGATCATTCACTCCTTACATCATCAATACGCCTCCTAACCATCACATCCTTAACATGTCATCCCCCTCAGCTAGAAACCTCAACATTCTTCCTCTAAAAACAATCTCAATCTTATCTCCATCTTGACTGCATGTGTAGGAAACAAGATAAATCTAACAGCTACTCAGAAACAGGCTTCACCTGCAGGTAACACTACGCCTCTCTGTTATCTGCCGCACATTCTGCAAAGGTGATAAAACAGCTGTCGAGCCTAAGAAAAGCCTTTATGACACAGAGTCGATGTTTGTATCAAATCAGAGAATCTGAGTCATTAATAAACTCAACTTTGATTGCATGAAATGTTCAGAAATAGACACTCACAGTGCTAAATATTAGATATATGACCCTGATTCCCAAGGAAGGCCTCATATCTCTTATTTGTTTCTCTAATTAAACCTACACCACAAAGCAGAGGATGTCAGTAAAGAGAAGCAGACAATAAAGAGGGAGATTCTGACGCTGTAACACAAGTTAATGCAAGTACTCAAAGCGGATCAGTATTAGCTCTTACACAGTACCTGCACTTATATGCTTTATTTGTTGGTACTTGTTGTATTGATACTTTTTTGGTTTTATTTTTGCTCTGTAATTATCAGGCTATGTGCAAATATCTGGTCAAGTCAAAAAAATAAGTTACAGTTAAGATTTTGATGTGCGTCTATTAATGTAGTTACGGTACTGATACTTGAGCAATGAGATCCTTTCTCTCATATTATATAATAGGCTAAATTAAACAACATTGTAACACACAGTGTATATTAGTTAAGTTTTCTTGAATATTAGATGTAACATGAGATGTCATATTAAAATCATTAAAAGGTTTGCTGAAATTTTCAGTAAAGTCCTGTTTAGGCCAGAGGACAGGAGTGTTGGCACCAAATTTCATGACAAGCTATTCAACAGATGTCGAGTAATTTCACCACAAAACAGAAACATCAAACTAATGGTAGCACATGAAACAAGGGGGGGCAACATGAACCTCTGGAGACAATGAATGTCTGTACAAAACTTCAAAACTATCCGTTAGTTGCGAGGATGTTTTGCTTTGCACCAAGATGGTGGACTTGCTGACTGATATCTCTCTCCACAGAGTCAGGCTGCTAGCGTGGCTTAAGCAAAGCGACTCAGGCTCTTTCCCTGAAAATGATGCTGATCCTGGGAAGGTTCCTGTCAGGGCCACGTGCAGCGGCTTCCCGTCCAGCGAAGGGGGTGACTTTCCTGGGTGTAAAATTCAATTATCCAGCGGGTGAGCGTGTCTGAGCGTGTCTGTTGTGAGCTGTGGGTGGACGGCTGCCCGTTCCCAGCATGCGACAAGGGGGTCAAGATCCACAGAAAGGCCTCCATTATCCGGAGTGAGAACGGCCCATGTGGCTGGCTGCACGGCCTCCGCTCTCATTCACCTCCTTTTACAACAGCGCTGCCGAGAGCCTCAGAGTTTCATTCTCTTTTCTCTGCTCTCACCCCCCCCCACCTCCTCCTCCACCTCCCTCTCTTGCTCTCCAACTCTCAGAAAAGAGCCTCCACAATGCTGCTGGAAGGCTGGAGTGGATTCTTCAGCACCCCTGTGGACAGTGCACATGTGGACGACATTCACAAGATGTCTGTCAACTAGTCCATTAATCAACGACGTCTCATGAAAGCACAATTAGGAACTTCACAACTCTATAACAGATTATAATCTCCAAGCACCCCTGCTATTCCTCCTGTGCAGCCCTGCTTTGTTCACGAATCAGTTTCCGCGTCCAACTGCACTTTTTCACAACAATAATTATGACAAAAGCCGCGGTTGCATAATCATAACAAAACGAAAATGATTGTTTTTAAGCGGGGACAGCTGCAGCGTGTAAAGGAGCTAATTCCTTGCAGCCTGAACCCATCAAGCGGTAAAACTGACTTGCATCTGGCTCATCATCAGCTCGAGAATGGATCCTCAGTGTGTGAATAAGACTGAGGCCCTATGGAGGAGGCCATTGTGGACGCACACTGCCCCGCTTCTCCTGATAAATGAGCAATTGTCTCCATCACCGTTAATGGCAGCAAATGACGCAGTGGGGAGCTCTCCATCCACTGTGCAATATGAAGAGGACACTGAGGAATCTTGGGGGTTTTATGTGACATCACGTCCCATCTGCAAATTACTGACCGCTGCAGACGACACATACAGTGGCCCATTATGAGTCTTCTGCTGCTACAGTATGTTTTTGTGCATTTTAATTATGCTAGTGGGAGCAAGGAGCTCAAAACTGCAGCAGAGCAAACTGTAAACACAACCCTGATTTTATCACATCAAAGAGTTAACATGGCAGATGTGTTAGCTAACAACCAACAACCTACTTACACATGCAAGCAACAGTCCTTAGGAGTTGTGTTTCTGTTCAACTAGTGCTCTCTGTGTTCACTTACTGCACCTAGGGGGTGTAAATGTGATGTGACGCCTTCAACAGGCAACAATATTAATTGTCACACCTCGAAAACACTGCAAATTTCTTGTTGAAACATTGCTGTAAACATCTGGGATAATGCAAGTACAGAACTTGACAAAATATAGATCATCACTCTAGTTGTTCTCAGTTTAGTGCAGACTTGCTGGCACTTAAATGTGTCACAGAGCTACAGAAAGGGAGACTCAAGAATTATACTCAGTGATGCTTTTCTGTGGGTTTATCAGAACAAGGGGCTGCTTTTATGTGCATGTAGTCATTTGACCCACTGGTTTCATAAAAATATTGGTAACTGAAGCTTTAATTGTCCACTTAAGTAAGAAAGAAACTTAACATTTTGCTCTAAGCCACTTTAAAACACTTACAGTAGTTTTTACCCATTATGTTAGAAACAGGCACTATAAAAATATATAAACACAAAATGAAATTTAAAAAGATTCCAGGAAAGCTGAAACATGTAAACTGTATAATTCTGTCTTGTCAGCTGCTTCCCATTTACATAATGTGAAGTTTCATGCTGAATTATCTCAACTTACCATGTTTATTGTATTTTTTAGCAGCGAACCATTTAGCTTCTGTAGAGCCCATATGTATGTAGTAAACAGCTCATTTGAGAATTATATTAAAACTCCCAAAAGTGAGGAATTAAAATTCCAACTATGTTTTTTGTAAAACAGATTCCACCAAAAATAAGAGCAAAAATAAGCTAAAACATGTTTGTTATGACAAGTTTTATGGTAGAATAAAGTTTTGGTTAATACTGCTTGAGGATGCTTTAAACAAGTGAGCTTTTAGCTGGACTCGTTGTTCTTTTTCCACATAAACAAACCTACACTGCCCTCATGTGGCACCTGTGGATCCCTTCAGTGTCAGGTGTGACAGTGGGAATGAAAATATCTGCACCCACATACATTTCCTTTTTGTACATATTTTGATTTTTTTTCCTTTTTTGGGAATCATTTGGATCATTGTTTTCACATCTGTCCCCTAAACGAAGGGGCATCATACCTGTGGAATGAAGTTAGCAAGAGCCTCCTTTAGTTGACAGTCCAGATACGGTGCTGTTTGTCTTTGAACCTCTTATAGCATCCAGAGGGCCTCATGTATCTTCTAAAAGTCCTTCAGTTTTATTCTGACAAAAGAAAAAAAAAGATGCTTATCAGTGCTCTGGGCGGTGAATTTACTCCCAGGGCAAACACACCACCAGCATCATCAACTCAACGTGATATCACGGGATTGTGAATAAATAGCATGGCACTATTAAGAATGCTGCATGTGAAGCAGTGTGACATCAGGGGATGTGGGACTGAGTCACAATTTGACGGTTTCCTCTGTAGTGTCTGCACTCTCACATTACTCCATAATATGACTATTGTTAAGTTGGAAAAGTGATCAAACATAATGGAATGTTTTTTTGTTTGTTTTAGTGGGTAAAATATGTTATTCACTAACTCTGTGAGGTGATATGGTAGCTCTTTAGCTATAGATTGGAACCACTTTAATGTAAACATCTCAAAATGGCTTTTTCAGTATGCAGAGCATATATAAACATATTGTTTATATATAAAAGAGGAGTTAATCGCCAAACATAGGCTACAAATTGCTGTCTCTCTCCTCTCAGAGACTGGCAGCTGTTTTATTCTGGCAGGGAATATTTTGTCAGTGTAAAGAAATGTCCTAACAACTACTGTAAAACACATCAGTATTGTTCCAAAGCTACTTCAACAGCACAACAATGCAGATGCAGGGTCAATTAGCACTTAGTTTTATTACAGATGGCCTGACTGCCACATGTCACTTCTGTGGGGGAGAGGAGCACGAGATGAATTTGGTAGCTAATCAATTTTACAACTAGCATAAATGCAAAATGAAATTCTGTTTTGAAGCTATTAGAATGTTCTTACTGAGTCATTTCAGATTCTTGTTTTTTTTTTTTTTTACCAAGGAGTAATTGACATTTTTTATTGTTTTAGCTCCACATAAATTAATTAAAGAGAGGATGAAAATGTGCACAACACCCAAAGGAAGGGTATCATTTGTAAAGGAGACATGGATTAGGCAACAAACACTCCTCTTTTCCATCAATGTCTCCTTGCATTTCGTTATATAGTGACAAATTTTATCTTTAGGGTTTCTCTGTATGGACAAAAATTTCATTAATATTCGTGGCTAAACCATGTCTGTATGATTGTTAACACTGTGTTATGGTTAAGCAAAAATGCATGTTTTTGAACTGAATTTTGGAAAGAAAGGAATAAGTTAAGACAGAATGTGGGGTTGACTGTCAATTAAATTATGTGTTTGGGAAATAGCAAATAGTTTTTATTAACAGGTTTCAAATTTGATTCACAGACTTCAGTTGTCATTATTAGCGCGGTAGCTAATCTACTCTCTATTCTGCCTTTACAGCCTTATAATGCTTACTTACAGGCTCTAATAAACTATTCTAAGTCACACTTTCCAACTTGATGACACATCAAATATTGATATGTGTACAGTATGATGTTGCAGGAAGCTTATTTATGATAACATTTAATAAATATGATAGTGCTACACTTTTTTTATTCAAGCTAGAAAACATTAGCTTAAGCATTTTACTTCTAGCAATAAAAAAATCAAAATTGTGGTGTTCAGTTGTTCATATTGTCTTATTGGATAAAACTTTAAGCTTAATCCAAAAGTCATATTTAAAAATCTCAGGGCGATGCTAACCAGGGTGATGCTAACTTCCGAGTTAGCTTTAATTTGCGGAAATAGTTATTCCTGTGGCACCTGCTGAGATAAAATGGTTTGAATTCAGTTCATCTTAAAATTAAAAAAAAAAATGTTAACAAATTCATTGCAAAAAAAATCGATTTGTATTGGAAGTAATCGCAAATTTAAGTCAATGAGTAGTTTGATGCGAAGAAGGGAGAAACAGGTTAGCAAGGAAGGATTAATAGCATTTTTTGTAAAGAAAACTTTAACTGATTTATAAAAACTTAGTTGATATAACGACGGTATTAAAATGTCAAATAAAAAAATAACATGTTGCTATTTTTATCTACCCTTAAAAGGTAACTGAAATATAAGCAAATCGTTTAGATCCACCTTTATTAATGAAGGTACACCTCCAATCGAATGCTAACTAACGTAGCACAATTAGCTATGAATGATAGGGCCAATTAATGAAATGAGCGGATTAAAACGTGTTATACGTCGGTTTTAGCTAATATCTACCTGTTGTCAGGTCACTTAGGTGGCATATACACAGGCTGGCACACCAGCAGCAGCAGCAGTGATGGCTGACACCAAAAAGTCTGAGACTGCATACCTCCACCCAGCGATGGCAACAAGAACCAGATGTGCCACTGTGTTTCTGTTTCACAACAACCGTCCCGTGACATCCGATGCAGAGGGGGGTGTGGTGTCACGTGGCCAGAGAGTTTTTATAGACAGGAGCTGCCCACACACACGCCACCACGGTTACGCATCAGCGGGCGAACACACACACGCACACAGGTTGTTCACCTGAAGAGCAAGAGGATGGACGCAGCGTACAAGAAAGTGAATGGAAACTATGGGCCAGAGACAGAGGACAAGCCGGAGCCCACCAGGGTAAATCTGACTAAAACTGACTTTAAAACTCCTTATTTTAGTCACAGGAGCAAGTTCATCAAACTTTTTATGTCTATATGCATGATATGTTCAATTTAAACAGATATAATCCAGGTTATTGCACATAATGTCCCATTTATGACTTCAAATCTGTCTGTTTTTAATGCAACAACAGTGACAGAATCAGTCTTTGCTGGAATATTCCAGTTAGAACAGCAGACAAAGCAGGGAAATACAAAGTTGCCTCACTGATTTGAATAGAGGGGAAAACAGCTGACATAATGGACAATACCTGCTGTCATAATAGCACATCTGAAAAATACAGTCTCGCTAAAACAAACTATCAACAAAAAGTAAAAGCACCCATTAATTAATTATCATTGAACTTGTATTTCATGCAAGGCGAACCAGTTTGAGTTTTTCTCTCTTATGTCAAAGATAAATTGTGTTTTGAGCTCTTGATTTTGACTAAGCATGATGGATACTTTCCAGTTTTTCCTGAAATTTTATGGTGAAAAATAATTATCTGCAGATGAACAATAATTAGATGCAGCACAAAAAAAATGTCCTCTGGTTAAACAGTTGAGAAACAATCCTGTGTACTACTCCTGCAGCCAAGTCAATCATTATTAAATTTTGTACTTATCATTTCAAAGCTGTGATAAAACTACATCATCATATCTGGACTGTGCAGAAAATTTGTACATCTGTGAGATATTCTGCTTTGTGTGACATTCCTGCAGAGGAAATTTCGGATGTGTTCATGTTTGGTCTCCTGTTTGTTAAAAAAAATCCTCCTATGTGTGAAATGTGGTCACGTCAGCACTGCCACTGCAAAGGTCAGAGTCGAAAGGTTAGAAGTGTAAAAAGGCTTCAAGTTTTTAGACCAGACGCCTTCAATGTGGAATGTCATAGCTTTCAAATACATTTCATGCTTGTTCTCTTTAACTGAGGAAAAACACAGACATCTAAAATCAAAAAGTGAAGTAGCGATAGAAACCTTTCAGAACTGTGGTGTTTTGAACACTCAGTCCATCTAGCTGCTACATTTGGGGTTAAAACACATGCTTTTTATCACACAGATCTGCAAAAGTGACTCTCTTCCACTGACAAAAATACAAGATGCCCCCGCAGAGATTCTGCTAAATGCCTAAAGCACATAAGAAAAGTCTTAATCTCGTGCACGACTCCATATTTAACCCCTTTGTTGTCTCCTGAAATGCATCTTTCTCAACAGAGGAGACGGGGCTCCATGTACCTGGAGGAGGAGACCGACAACAAGTCCGATATGATCTCCTGCATCTTCTCCTTGAAAGAGGAAGTCGGAGCTTTGGCCAAAGCCCTGCGGCTCTTTGAGGTAAATTTCTCCACTGACAGATGACATACAAGCTGTCATCCTTTCACTTTATACGGGAGTCTTAAAGCTTCAGAAACAAATCTACACGAGTCTTTTAAAAATATGAAGTAAGTCACAAGTCAACAAACACATCTTAAGGAGACCTGATGTGAATTAGCAGTAGGTTATATGGTCCTAACTGCATTTATCTGAGAGGCTGCAGATAAAAACCAACCAGAGGATGCAGGAATGTGACTGGACCGCTGGAGTGGTTGAGTCTTCTGAATGTAAAGCTAACCACATCATGGTGTGGTATAAAACTAATGCTCAGATTTTTCTTCAAGTGGCTTTGATTCTCTGTACACTTAACCAAAAAAGAAATGTTTTCTGCTGTTTTACATTATTTTTTTTGAATGCATGTGATTCTGAATAATCAGACACAGACTCATTTCCCAATGACAATAGCACTAGCAAAAAGGCTAAATGTTCAGATGAATATTCTGTGACATGCATTTGTCAACTTTCTTGCTGAGACTCAGGCCCAGTCCTCATGTCCATGGGTATTATTTAAAAAAACACGGGTCTCATCCACATAAGTGCTGTTTTAAATTATTTTTGTACAATTAAGACGCAAAACAAAAGCACTGTCAGCTCATTTTGATAAATACCTGTTTATATGTAAACAAGGTATAAGTTAAGAGGAAGCAACTCACCGATATATGAAGCCACAGCTTAGCTTAGCAATTAGCTTAGCCTAATATTAAGACTGGAAACAGTGGAAAACAGTTAGCTTGGCTTTATCAAAGAGAAAAAAATCCCCAAGATAAACTCCCCCCCCCCCAAAAAAAAGCTTTTTCAAACAAACAGACATGATGGGTTGATGATGAACTGAAATCTCAGCTCTTCTAAGTTCATAAAGTTACTGATTAACATTAAACTAAACAAGCTACATAAATGACAAATTTCTTTAAAATTCTTTATTTAAAAATATACAAAGCTATTACAGGATCTAGTTCACCAAGGCAACATTTGATTTTGATAGTGTCTAACCAGAGAAAAGTAGGGTATCATTACCAAAACAACCACTGCAAAATTAATTTCATGGTCAGAGCTGTTTCTTGTCGTCTGGCCCTTTAAAGAAGGGAACTAAACAAACTGAGGTTATCTCACATGTTTGTCTGTCAGTCATGTGCAAACATGGAAGCTGGCTCTTTGATCCACTAACCCACCTCCTCCTCCTCCTCCTGCAGGGTTTCTATCATACTGAAAAAATCAAACTCTGGACAGTGAAAAACAGTTTGCAGAGGAG
>JAPZDY010000015.1:15159731-15175228 GCA_029783645.1 Ctenochaetus hawaiiensis | reverse complement strand
TCCCTCAGCTGGTCAAGGCCAGAGCCAGCGCTGAGGCCCAGCACATCAGAAGGGCCAGGTCACCGGGACCTCACAGTCGACCACATCACGGTCTGCAGGGCTGCACTGCTGACAGATGCTCTTCTCTCTTTATTTCTCTTTCTCCGTGCGAACGTAGTACTTGGCCTTCGGGGGGTTTTGACGGGCGTCCAGCGCTTTGATCGTCACACAGGCGACAATGCATGTCAGAGCCACGCACGTCAAAGCTTTCCCCTTCGCCACTGACAAACCGTGTCCATCTGCAAGACTCATGAAGCATCACCAGCATCAACACCGTGGCTGGCACACCCTCCCCATAGGCCACCTCGTGTTGGGAACCTTTCCCATCCCATGATTCCACTGTGCAGTAAATCAAGCCCTGCTCAGGCCTCCCTAGGAAACCCTGTGTTTGCGAATTTAAAAAAAAATTGCGTATGAAGAGAGAGAGAGAGAGAGTGAGAGAGGGTTAAAGCAAGTGGAAGGAAAGAGTGATCTACTGCTTGACAAGTGTGCAGGGACACACGCATGCACACACTCTGTCCAAGCAAAAGTCAAACACTTAATAATTTCATGTATCTCATTCTACATCCAGCGCCCTCAAATCCACAAATCCCCATGAAACCACCGCCAGAATCCGAATCTGCTGAGCGCTAAACAAAAGCGGGTTGCTGCGGCAACAGGGCGACCAGTAAAGGATCCAGCTAGATTCTTGTGTCTCGCGTACTCGCCGCAAATCCCAAATGCTGTATCATCCTGACTCCAACCATAAGTGTTTTCTTTATTGATGTCAGGGCCATCCTTTCCCTACCCTGGCTTGGTTGCCTCCTCCAGGCTGGAAACAGGGTCATGAGGTTCACTCAGTCCTCAGGCCTGAGAACTTAGAAACAAAGATACTCCACAAGACGTGAGTGAATCCAGTGATTTAAGGCCTCGTAAGGAATTGTTAGCTCTGTATAAAGTTAACAGATTGTTTACTAGTAATTTATAGATCAGCCGTAAGCGGTTAAAGGTGCAATTCAACATTTTTGGTAAATAGGTGAAAGGAGATATTCAAATTTCATTTCTTCTCTGCTTACTAACACTTCTTAAGCAGACTTGTAAACATGTCAAAGCATGCCTGTTTTGTTTTATTCATACAGAAAAACAAATGTGAAAATGACAGTTTCTCAAAGGGAGTTAGGGCTCAAAATCAGGGGGAGTTAGGGCCTGGAACAATTTCTTGACAACATGACACAAGGCAAAATGATCCAGGCCAGATTGGGGAGAACCAGGACATGTTTTCCAGACACTGCAACGTCCTGAAGTCCATCAAATCAGCCTAAAAACAAAGAGGTCCATTGATAGAACAGTGAGGTTTTATACATCCTACCGTATTGCTCTTGATGCCTGCAGGGACCTTTGTATTTATAGGGATTAAGGGATTACACATTTGGAAGTGAGAAATTAATGAGGCATTTTCTAGGCCAACAAGCTCACAACCTTTGAACCGTACAGAAATAAACAAAAGAGAAAATATCATCAATTACAGAAGCAGAGGGGACTGCCTAAACTTGGATGTGTTTTAAATTGAAGCAAGTTTGCAGAGGTTGTGCCAAGATGGAATCCTCCAGGCAGAAGAAAACCTGGAGAGCACAATGACATTGCACAGCCCTGGCACTTGACAAGCCAGCTAGCTAGCTAGGGCAAAGTGACTCAAGATTTAGCCAAGAATAAAGAATGATGGAGGGAGAACCCTCAAGACTTAAGAGGAATAACCAGTAAGAGCTATCAGAGCTAGCTAATTCCCCCCTTCCAAAAGTCTTTACAACATGCTAGGCTAATCATGTCCTGATCCCAGCTGCACACTTATTATCCTCTATTAAGTCTTGGAAAGTAAGCAAATGAGCATAGTTCCATCACACAGAAGTATTCTTTTTCTCAAAACAGCTTTTCAGGTGCCAGATCATAAAAAATACCCGTGAATAGTTATTTTACTTTCTAGGAAAACACAGATTTTAGCTAGTTTTTTTGGGTTGTTTGTTTTTTTGTGTTTATAAATCCACTGCAGTAAAGTGTCATTTAGTCATTAATACATGTACATTTTGGTTTATAAATGGTTTGGACATTACAAGGTGTTAATCAGTCATCTTTATAAATTTTGGTAGTTTTTTTTTCTTTGTATAGAGCCAAGCTAGCTGTTTCCCCTACTTCCAGTCTTTATGTTAAGCTAGGCTAAACATGTCAGGAACCCAGCTGCACAATTCTGCAAATTTTGCCCAAAATTCAATAAAAGCTAAAAGCTAATTTCTGTTCTAGTATAGGTTAGAAATAATACAAGATGGTCAGCTTAATAAGTGTTAGCAGGTATGTTTTTTGATTGTGTACAGAGCCAGGTTGGCACATCCTGATAAACACATCCTGACTCCAGCTGTGCACTTGATTAACAGAGATGAGATTGTTTTTTTCACCTCTCATAACTCCTGGAAACAAAGCAAAGAAAACCCCAAAACCAAGCAGTTAAACAAAGCAAAAGAAAGTTAATTTACTGCTTTAAACAAAACAACCTTTTGGTTGCCAGGTCTGTAAAAAAAAAAATCTTGTTGGCTGTTTTTTTAAGTTTTCACTGAAAACAGCATGGTACTTGCTTTGTCTTGTAAACTAGTGTTTCAGGAAATGAGGATACTTCCTTCAATAAATAACTCAGTTCAGTAATTTTACTCAGTAAAATCAGTTCTCACGGGCTTCTCATTTTCTAATCTGTCATTTAGTTTATAGTTATAAATAATTAATTAAAGTAATTTTAATGGGTCATGAGAGTTAGCCTACAGCAAAAGTTGTGTTACATTACACTAAATTAAAAAAATAAACGGCTCTTATAATAACCAAAATGTTAATAATTTGTTAATGGACTTTGGTTCAGATGCTCTGCAGCAGAAAAGTGATTTAAAAGCCCACCGGAGAAAAAGAAAGTCCAAACCAGTGTCATGCTGAAGGAGAATGAACACTTTGCAACCTTATTTTACCTTTTAATGACTTATCATTTCATAAATAGCTTACCAACCATTTCCAAAACCTTTTGTCACGTTTGCCTTATTCGGACAGTGACAGACAGATCCATCCTGCAGCTGTCACACACTTGGAGACAGCAACAGTTTAAATGATCAACAAACTCCACTCAAAAAGTAGTAATGGAATACTTTTCCACTGACTGTACTCTACTCATCAAGATCAACATAATCGCCTCATTCTGGGAAAGCACAGCACAACAAACCAGCCATGAGATTAAATCAAACACCGGCCTCAAAGAGCTGTAATCTCTTTCTGTGTTTCCCTTCATATCATGCTCCTCATTATTTTTATTTGCTCTCATTTTGTTGAGCCCAGGCTTAAAGTTGGCAGGGCCGCAGAAGAATTATCTGAAGGGGGAAGATTAGGAGAAAGTTGGTGAGGATTTTAAGGCGGTCTCAACTCTCTTTCATCCATTTCACAGTTTGTTATTAGTCCACACACCACAAGAGATCAAACTGTTTGTGAGGAATAATAGCTTCATGCAGGTTACATCAAAGGTAGCGCAGAGGCCCGAGGCAGTGACATCTGAGGACGTGCTCCCACAAAAGAGGTGAGCTTGTAAGATCTCCAAGATGTATCATATGTTGTGGAGATCAGCACAAAAGACAAGATGGGATTAAACCTTGATGCTATTCCGCCGGTCAGCCATCAGATGGTGTCCTTGAGTCACTGGGAATTTGTGAAGCCATTGAGATTCATGACTCATGTTTCAGAGGAAAGTGGCTCAGATAGCGATTGCAGTGCCCTTCCAGAGAGGTTTTATACTCTTTGGAAAACGTTCAGAGTGTTCTTTGCCATCACAAAATGGCAGCGTCTTGCATCCGACATTGACATCTCCCATGTTACATGCAGCTGCTCCGGCTTGCACCTACAGTACAGCAAACATGGAGAGTGGAGACCACATTGTTCAAACAAAAGCGTGGACCAGGAGAGCGGTAGCATGTTATGCTTTGTGGGACGGCGGTTAACGAGTCCTGTCCAAGAAATATACAAGGTTGACGAACTCGTTTGAAAAAGAGGTCTCCACAGTCTCTGCTCGCTCGGCTCTGTCGTGCAGAGGCATCGCTGTACAACACAACCCAGCATTTCAGCTGACATAAACATTAATAAAGTACAATGAGCTGCACCCCCGAAGATTACATCTGTGCAAACAAGTGATCAGCTGTCACCCAGAATGATTTATGATCAAGTTAATTAAATGAGTGCCCTCTGTAGCTTAGCGGGTGTATGGCTGCCTTGAAAATGGAGATGGTGGTTCTTCACACATGGCATTCCTGTGACAGTACAATGAGTCCTTGTTTCACCTAAGGGGGAATTACAAGTTTCTGCCAAATGATCCCTCGTCTTTGATGTTTAGTCTGTGGTGCACTGATAATTATTCGCCAAGGTAAGATGATGCGCATCTCTTCCTCTTCCCGCCTTCTCACAAACCGCCTGATTTGCATGTCACGGAGTCGGGGATGACCTGAAAAGGCCCCAGACTCCCATGCTTCCCAGAGCTTTTCCTATGATTACTAACCCGAAACCTGGAGCAAAGCCAGACCTCCTAGTTTTTCCTCATCCAACCCTTCCTGTGGATTTTCTGTGCACCACAGCAGGTGGAACAGCCCATTCTGCAGAGATATATTCTTGATATGATTCAGCGTCTGCTAATGATAGCGAGGAACCTAAGGGAAAGAACACCTGTGGCATGATGATCGGTGAAGTGGGGAGTTGGCACAAATTACTAGATGCATTCTTTTGAACTACAGCTCTTTTGGCAGGACATAACAGACAGCTGATGCAACCCATTCTAAAGAGAAAAGAAAAACGAGCTGTTCGCAGAGACCCGACTGGCCAATGGTTTATCTGTAGCTGACCTGAAATGGTTGTCAGAAATAAAAAAGAACAAAGCTCAAACGTTCAGCCAATTCCCATCAAATTTCATACACACGCTACAGATACTCAGAAAAATAGTTTATTGAACATTTACTCAAAACAGGAACAGAGGAGCTAGAGCTCCATCATGGAAAGTGCCGGACAGACGTCTACATTTCAGTCATCCAAAAGCAAAGTTTCCTGTCACCACCAATCACGCAGAGCGGGAGCGTCCGGTGCCAGCTGAGTCCGGATCCAACCGTGGCCGATCCAATCACCACCGGCTGCAACGATATGGTAATGACATGACACTGCAGCTGTAAAGAGCTTTAAAAAGTTAACAATGTGGACTACGAAAAGCATCTCACTGACCTGTGGGTGGCCAAGATGGTGGATGAGTAACTGAGTAGAGATCTTTCCTGGACATCCGGTGGTGGCAAAGAGGTTTTCATTGGCCCGTGACCACCTGAGAAGGAGAAGAGCCTTCTCTTAGGATGTTATTACACAATCAAACTAAATCAAAATTAGACTTTCAACACTTAATGGAATGTTATTCCTTCATCAAAAGCAGTTAGAAAACCACAGATAATAATACAAAAACGTATTGTCTACATTTACCTAGCTAACACCTGCCAACTCAAGTATCTAAATTGACAAGTTTTGGTTGGATTTGGTCATAAAATCCAAGTGAAACTAGTTATAAAACATGTATCTTGATGAAAATTGGTGAAACAGTAAGCCTTACAAGAATCGAAAAGATAAATGAGTTCCTCTTACTTGAATAATCGTGCTTTATCTAAGTGGGCCGGTCTTTTTTCTTGAGGGTAACTGCAAAGAATAAAAACAAGATTTAGGCCCAATCCATCATATCGGGCGCACCATCCTCACAAATCAAGACATCATGCAACGTCAATCATTGATACCCACGCTCCCTCAGTCACCTGGAGCGAGTTATGTCCCAGATGAGCCAGTCGTTGCCAGCCACAGCGCCCACTTTGATCGTGTTGGTGAGGCACCAGTCAGCGGACATGAGTGGCGACTGACCGCAGTCCAGCGACAGAATGGCCTGCTGGGTAACCAGGTCATAGAACCGAATCGTTCCCTTCTTCTCCGCCACCATCAACTGGAGAAAACAAATGTTGGTATGTTTGTAATTTATACTGTTTTAATGCATTCACATGTGTCTTGCTAGTCTTCCATCAAGTTTCCTAAAGGTCATATAGATTCTGTTTGTGGAAAATGCCAATCTGACCAAGCCTGCGTTCAACAACGTCTATATCTTCTAGAAACAGATAATCGAGTCCTCCTCATGCGATTGGCCAGGTGTGGAGAGGTGAGAATGCAGTCAGGGCTTGAACTTGTCTCTCAAGCTCTCAGAACAACTCCAACCTTTAAAAGGGGGAATGACTATGTATTTTATCTCTATGGCAGCAGGCTTTTCATGCTGTCTTTGAGTGGCCATTTGGAACAGTTACAAACACTTTTGCCTGCAGACGTGGTCGGACAAGCAATGTTTCATCAGAGGATATTTCACTGCATAATTTCCATTTATGGATTTGGCTGAATCTAAATCAGGCTCCTTTAACCGCTCATGAAATTATCAGGTTTGTTGGATAACAATAAGGATGCTTGAGTGAGGTCAGGGGCATGATGGGGGGCAATAAAACAAGGCTTCCAACCTCTCGATAACGGCCTCCATAACGACCAGTTCTGAAAACTGGGATGGCAAAAATCACCTGGACCATCATCTAACCATTCACCTGACCTCACACCTGCCAATGGTATTTGAGTACAGTATGTACTCGCAGGCAGACAACTTCACTTGTATTTGACCTCAGAATACGAACGTGTATCTGAAACGAACCCCTCCTACCTTAAAAGCTTCCTCTGGGTGCCAGCAAACACTGATGCCAGGAGAGCGAAGTCTGAAAGTGATGCTTTCATTTCCATCCAGGTCCCACACCCTGTTTTTTAAGAGTAAGATAAATTAAGATGAGTATTAAAATGACCACCGATAAAATACAACTGGTGGAAGTGATACAAAAGCATTTTATCATAAACTGAAAGTGTGGTGAGAATTCAAAGGCCCGTGTAGTTCTCAGGTTATTGTGAAGGGGGTAGCAGACACAGTGCTTTTAATCAGGTCTCATTAGTAATGTTACGGATTGATTCGACTTGATATGTGAACAGCTCTTGGCCTAAAATCCAAAAACAAAATCCACAACCTCCTAATTAACAACAAAGATGGGGTTTTAGAGCAGTTCCAAAAATAGCAGCGGCATTTAAGGCGCCCTTAAATGCTTACATAATACCTGAAAGAATTCACCTTCTCAGGGTTTCTCCCTTTGTGGTGTTCAATCTAAAACAAAACAATGTAGTTCATTATCCAGATGGCCAAAAACATAACACACCTTTAAACTTTACCCCAGCAGATATTACTGTGTAAAAATATTCTCCAAAAAGGCATTCAGTTATTTTTTTTACTACTAATGCTTTTACGACAGAATTCAAGCTCAAGTTTTCCATTAATTTGTGTCTCAATACGAGACACACAACTATCAGGCTTTTATGGCACACAATGGGGGCATTGATAGACGACATGTTTTAATCCAACTTCATGTTTGCTCCTAATTTATCTAACTCCTGCTGTGCGTACAAGTGATGTACAGGGTTTTCCAGTTTTTCCAGGGAAATTATTATGTTTTTTTTTTTCCTCAGATCTGGGCCCTGAGCTGTGAAGACAGACAGACTTATGCTGGACTCCTCTTCCAGGGAAAGCGCCAGCCTTACATTACATTGAGCTACGATAGCGAGGGGTATGGGGGGAAACATCACCCTCGCCTGAGTCGGCGTTACGCTCCACTCGCATTACAGCGAATGTTTCGCTGTGGGCGGCCCGCTGCCATTCATTTTGTGTGGAATACAGAGAGGGCAGCAAAATGCACGTCTGTTGAGGAGGAGCAGCCGAGAGAAGTTGAACAGTATCCTGCTTTGTGCAAATCCAAACAGAGAGAGGTCTTACAAGCAAACTCCGACCAAGAAACAAAGCTAATAACCAATCTTCACTCAAACAATAGTCGATTTTAAAGCTCAATAAGACCTATGATAGCAAAAGCAGCTGGGAAACACCTCGGATGTAATGGATCGCTTGAACTGAGAGAACTTCGGGTCCTGAGACCTGGATCTTTGGTAAACCACATCTGAAGGATCCCTGACCTAGACAAAAAGGTGGGGATGGGGGCGTAGGGGTGGGAGGAGGAGGAGGTGGGCGGATGCAAGTGTTTCTGGAAATATAAAACAAACGCTTGTGGAGCATGGGAAGGCGCTGACTGATGAGGTCATGCAGAAGACATCATCTAATAAGGCCCGAAAAGTACCTCCAAAGACCATCTAAATGTCAAGCGTGTTGTTGGAGAGATTGATGTCCTCAGTGGTGTGGTGCAGGGGAGGATATGCCCTGTCTCAGATGAAGACCTCAGTAAACACTCAACTTTTCTTGCCTCATCTCCCCTGCAGCAGGATAGAGCCCTGTCGAAACTCTGGGTTTCTTTGCTTTGCCCATGTGCAGACTCAGCCAGAGCCTCCACCATGGAGCATGAGTGAGGCTTGGAAGAGAAAAAAAAAAGAAAAAAAAAAAAAAGAAAAAAGAAAAACCCCCAGACCACACCAGGAAAACAACGACTAAACCCTTTTCTTTCAGACCACTAGCCAAGCACAGCTCAATTGCACGCTACACCACCAACGGCCAAACTGTGGTCAACCACTCTGCCCTTCAAATGGAGAGCACCGGCTCCCCAAAAAAACATAACCTTTTCCAAACGAGGTGAAAGACATGAGACACGAAAACACGCGTGACCGCCTCTGATAAATCTCAGTGTAATTGCATAACACTACATCAAGCAATAACACTTCGCTTCCATGTACAACAGAGTTGAAAAGGACATTTGAACTCCTTTATTGTGTTATCTAAGTGAGAAAACAGCATGGCCAGAGCGTTACGGTTTGTCAATGTTTCCCATAAGTGGAGGAAACGGGAAATGCCGTTAGCGCTGTGTGATCTGATTTATTGTAGAGAGCAGAGTAAATAATCGAAGGTGACTCTCTGGAGGGAGAGAACTGGAAGAATTTAAATAAAAATAATAATAACAACCCTATCACAGCGCCTTTCTCAACCTGCACCATGTCTGCATCAGGACCTGCTCACACTTGATTTTGACAAGCTAACATTATCTGTTTTAATGAATCCCGTATTTTTACTGGTAAAACCCTTTGACATGTTAATGGGTTGGTATGTTCCTTCCATAGACTTGTTGAGTTCAGGAGTCCTCAAATAAATACTAAGCTATTAATTTGGCTACTGGGAAAGAAAAGGTTTACAGGTTTACAAACCAGACACATTCCCTGGAAAAACTTGTAACCCTCAGATTATGGTACGGGGAATATGATTACAAACTGTGAAAATGCTCATCTTCAGTTAAGCTAGCTAACTTAAGCTAGGCTGCTGCACAGTACATTTAACATTATAAAACCCTGTATTTTGATTGAGAGGGCATGGGAATTAGTTAGCAAGCAAGCAGAAAAGTTATAATAAAGAATTAAAGGTAATGGATAAGAGGTTGAAACTGACAAGTAAAAGTTTAAGGCTAAATAGTTAAAAAGAGCAAAAATTAAAGCTTAACAGCTAAAATATGTAAGCTTAAGTAGGCTAATAGTTGAGGCTGACAGAGACAGCGTTAGCTAGCTAAAAGTGCTGAATAAATGGTTGAAATAGTTGATGCTACCTATTAGTAATTACAAAATGGCTAGAACAGTTAACTAAAAGCAATATACAGAGTTAGCTTAGCATTAGTTATATGGCTAAAGGTAATAAATGACTGGTCAAAAGAGACAGCTAAAAGTAAAGGATAAATGAAGAGAAAAGGTAAAAATATAATTAAAAAAGCTAAATTAGAAAGGTAAAGATCATGGATACATGTTTAAAATATCTAAAAGCCAAAGGCTGTATCACTAAAACAGATAACTGATGGAAAAATGTTGAAATGATAATGGAAAGTAGTGGATTTAACTGTTGAAATAGCAAAAAATAATGGATGATAAATAGCAGAATATCCAGCTTCTGCCACATCAACACACTGACAATTTAACTGTGTAAAAAAAAACATTCTCAGAAGTATTTATCTTTTATAACATACTGCTAAATGTGTATTAGTCAATAATGTACTCATGAGAACCTGTTTAAACATGGCAGGTGGCGTTAAAGTCGGGCTACTGGAGCTCATCTGAGCAGGCTGTGATGGTACGTCAGTCGAAAAAAAAAAGGCTGGGACAGAGGATAAGTTAGAAGCATAGATGAGATATCAAGCTGTTGCAATTTGCTTCCCTTACACAACATAGGAGATTGAGAAAAGCAAACGGATTACCACTGAGAATAGGACAAAGTGCTTTACAACATAAACATAATGCAGCTGCAGCAGCAGCAGCAGTAGCAGCAAGTGCGCGTTATCCGGAGTTCATCTGCGAACTCAGTCAACCTTAAATCCCCTTTAGGATCTGCAGTGTGCTCGCTGGATCTCTAGGTGGCACATTTCCCCACAGAGGGATCCCACTGCACCTATACTGTTACCACGAGCTGTTAAAACTACAAGAACCAAATGTCAACTCCCTGAAGGCGGCAGAGTCTGGTTCCCCACCTAGATGGTGCAGCATCAGGTTGCATGCTGGCAACAGCAGAGTTCCCACAACTGCAGGGGACCGTGATGACAAAGCTAAGCAAACTTATAGTAGAGGCACTGCTGCCAAACCTAACAGACTGATGGAGAGGTCATGAGCCTATACATGAAGGCATACACTTCCCCTCCCTCCCAGTTTCCTCCTCTCATATTGATGCTCAGTTTGTGTGGGCTGCCTGGAAGGTCCTCTCCTGTTAACTTGATCTATCCCTTGTTCCGCCTCTGTCTTCCTCCCGCGTCCCATATTTTCTCAACATGACAGAATTTAAATCTTTCAGCAGATGGAGCGCACTGCTGTTTTCTCTGGCTGGTCAGCGGAGGCACGGGAAGAGGAGAGTGGATGGGAGTGTGGGGGTGTGGGGGTGTGGGGTGTGGGGGGACTCGGTCTACTCGGTGCGATTTCAGGCGGCCTGATGTGGCAGGACAAGGCACCGGGCAGGAGAGGGCAACCATCAAGCCTCTGACTGTCAAAGTTGTTTTATAATGACAAATAAAGCAGTTTCAGGTCTAAAATAAACAATAAAGAGAGACAGATTGGACAGCACATACGTTTATACTGTATCCCAGGGCTGGATAACAAACAACAGTAAATTCCTAACAACTGTCCTGCAGTACAGCACAGCGTTGTCAATAAGTGAGGCAGTGGAACCTTTTTTTCTTGTGGTTACCTGGCTGTTGATGCTAATGTCACTTATGATTAGGCCAGTTAGTTAAATTACAATGATTTCATATTAAATTATGTGTTTTGTGTCATTCATTCAAACTTGTTTTTTTGGAAAAAGTGACAACCCTAACAACAATAACAAATGACGTCTGACCAGAGTTTCAGCGAAACCAATCATCCCAACGTCCAGTGCAGAATTCCAGGGTCCTCGACTGGTTTCTACTGTAATAAATCTGAAATATGAGCCAGTATGTGAGTCAGCGAATTGATTCAGAATTTAGGATAATAAGAAATGCAATTCCTATGTGAAAACTGAACATTTTGAGGTTTTGGACTGCTGGTCAGACACAGGAAGCCATTTGAAGACCCCAACTTTACTGTGGGAAAAAGACATTTTCCACTACACTGAATTTTCTTTAACAGCAATAAAGTGACTCAACAAAGAAACAAAAGAAAGAATTAATGCACCGACTGTACATTACTAATATAGAACAAACAGGCATGTTTGCATGTTGCGGAAGGACTAATCTGCTGATGTATGGGGGCAGTTCCTGAGGTGACCCTGGCTTCTGACACACTTTTTCCTCCCCAAGCATTAATTGAAAAGGAAAATTTGGGGACCTCATTTCAGGTCCCCCTTAGAGAGGAAAATCTTTCTGCAGCTAATTGGATTTCCATATTTAACCAATTAGCTAGAAAAGCTACAAAGCAGCTCTGTGCTTACGCAGAGTCACACCGGAGCATGTTGTGCTAAGCATCAAGTTTCACCGTGGAAACACAGTCAGGACTTTCTGCACCATTAACAGAGAACAGAACTGAAAATCAGAAGCTGGGAACACACACACACACACACACACACACACGGAAATAAAACAGCTTGGACCTGCAAGTGTGGTCATCACTGACGGAAGCGATTTGTTTCCCCTCTGTGGGCTCGAACACCAAATGGTTAACGTAGCTGGTGTGGCCTTCCATCACCTAAGCAACAGTGGAGAAAACAATATGAAAACAAAAACAGCAAACACATGATCAATAAACCGTTTAATGAGGGTTTTCTTGCAAACTTGGGCTCAATGCACCGCTCTGAAATCTGCCTGCACGGCTACATTTCCTGTATCACTAAGTACCAAATGTCAGTGCTAAGTTAAGAGAGTTTGAGGCCAACTGACAAGCGCAGGTCGGGCCAATGTGCTCCAGATGTTGCACTACCTTGACTTCATGCCTATCCTGAAGATCAGAAGTCAGCAGGCGTAGCTTTCTGTCAGCTGCGGCGGTGCAAAATCTGCAAAGAAAGAGGAAGAGGAAGGCAAAGGGAGGACGTAAAAATAAACAAAGGGGGGAACATCAAAACAGAGTCAGACTCTATAGACCCGACAACAGACGACATACATGCCTGCAGCCGCCCAGACTGACACCTCTGGATAAGAGTGTCGGTGTGTGCGGTTAAAACTTGGACAGTGATCAGTGGAAACGCTGCCAGGGAGATTCTAATTGCAAGCTAATATAAACAGGGAGAAAAACAAGATCCCTCACGCCATTTACGCATGTCTCTGTTCAAAAAAACCTGTGCGGAGCCAGGCAGAGGACTTTCCCTCTAATCAGTCGTAGTATACACCAGCGCCTGCAATTATTCACACAATTACACTAACTCACTTATGACAAGAAAAACACACACATATCACCAGAATAAACAGACAGCGGTTCACACATTTGCAGTCGCAGGCACAGATGGATTTGGCATGATGTCACTACAAACACCCTTAACATGCTTCAGGGTATTACTGCTACAGTAGATTAGATTATATTAGGATAGGCCTCCTAACCCTACAAATTAGTGCTGTACTTTGGAGTGAAGCATGGAACACATTCTGGTCCTTTTTTTTTTTTTGCTTTTTTTTTACTTTTCCTGTCAATGTAATTTTCTTTATTCTTCTCCAGTAGTCTTTGCATCTTTATGGAAAATGTTGTCTGAAACTACACAAGGATTTTTTTTTTGTGTGGAACTTACTAGCTAGCAGTCTGCAGCTTAGCTTAAAACGTGAGCTGTTTCTTGTTTCCAAGGTTCAAAATCCACCAACAAGCAGCTCAACGGATCACAAATTAATCGGTTAAATCTTTGTTGTCAGATTTGACTGTAACAGCAACTAATTGTGGTTTTGCTTTCAGTTATTTGGCGTAACTTTATCTGCGGCCCATAGCAAGGCGCGGTGACCTTCTGGGAAGCCAGTGAGGGTTTGTGATCTTTTCACTTTCCCTACTGGCTGGTCACATCACATGCCCATTGGAGGTGAGGTAGTGTGAATTTCTGTGTCTTGGTTCTTCCAGTAAAACCAGTTCTGTCAGTTAAAAAGTCAGCAAAAATTAAGGCCATTTAAAAAAAAGCTACATAGCTTAATGAAATAATGTGTATGTGGGTTTTTTTCTGTCTTTGCTGTTGTTCCACATCATCTTTTTCAAGACCAAAATACTTCCAAACAGCAGATGTAACATTTTCTTTCCATAACAGCTCTTCTTTACTTCTCGTTAGCTCGATTTTTCCATTGGATGCTAAACAAATCTGCTCCGAGAATGACTGTGATTGGTCAGTCGCTCCCTGCGACCACAATGTAATTAAATAAGTCTGTTACTTGTCAGATGCGGCAGACTCTTTTTACAAACAGCCATGTCACAGCAAGCCTCTCATTCTTCTCACTGTCAAACAAGCAGCATTAACAAAAAAGGAAAGGCATGTACTTAATGATGGATGTTGATATCTGTTTATTCCTGTCAAGATGATTTGTGAACGTCTGATGATATCACTTTAATCATAGTCTACCAAGGTGTGTCCTTGTGGTTTAATTAAAAAAAGCCCACCATGAGCAGGAGCCTACATGGAGAATCCTGGTAATTCCCCATGTTTTTTCCCCCCTTAATTTCCATGGAACTCTTTACTGTCAACTCTGATGAAGGCTTGTTCACCTGTTTACCTTCACTGTGTTTACTCAGTTGTTTGACACGCTCTTGGTATCGTGGTTGCTCTTTGTAGGTTTTAGTAATCTTCACATCTCCTCCTCAGGAGCTGCTGTGGTGGATGGTGGCAGCTCTGCAGCCCGAGGCCTCCCTCTCCTCCCTCTCCTCCCCCTCGTCCCTCTCACCCCCCTCGCTCTCTCTCTGGGCCCCTGCTTGAGGCAAGCCCGTGAGAACGTTGTACTTTTCCTGGAAGGCGCAGCTACGTGCGGATCGAAGGGAGGGATGGAACCTGAGTGGGTAGTCATCAGCGCAATAACATGTGCGCACGTCACAGGGCTGGCTCGAGGGCCCTGTGGAGTAAACCACAGAAGGCCAGGAATTATCGCTGCCTTTCCTTTTCAATTACAGAAAGCTTAAACACCTCCGGAGGGAGAGCCGAACCTTCCCATCCACCGCTCCAATTAGGAGGAAACTCTTGCTTTCTAACAATCCACAGTTAGGCTGCTTCCCTCCTGTCCAAGGCCACCTGAAATAACTTGGCTCACATCCTGGCAGCTGCAGTGTGACAGTGAGAGGCAGTTATGACTATTTTCACACGGCGCGGCCGCTGAGGTTTCTCTACAAACTGCCTCCTGATTTGGTCACAGGAGGAGTGTTTGTGAGCGATCACCCTGTTGTGTTTAAAGACATGGATGTCAGGTTTCTGTTGTGGGAGCGAAGTGCAGCCTCGTAATCCTATTACAATAGTCTGATGACCTCTTACATAACACCAGGCAGTGGAGCTGCAGATGTTTTCACCATAAACACCATTTTATATTATAAACAGCCTAATAAGGTCATTCATTTAACTAATTGATGACTTAGCAAATTCGTCAGCACATTTTACATGATGGATGGCAGAGGGTCACATCCATCACTGAACCCCCGACTGATGCACATTTACAGGAAAAAAAATGGAATCCACTTTTTTTTCCAGTTATGATCAAACTCCCAAAACTGAATGTGGAATTCTGCCGATAATGATACAAATACTAAGATCTTTTCACTGAAAATTTACATTGTTGTTGATATTATGCATACGGTTACAAGGGTCTGTAGCAAACCACACAGCACTTCTTATTTTAAGAGCAAAAACTATACAAAAATGCATTAAAATATTGTATTCCAACGTGATTTATTTGAACAGCAGGTTACTTTGCTCCACATAAAAAAAAGTTTAGAAGTGTGAATTG
>JAPZDY010000015.1:15140404-15151129 GCA_029783645.1 Ctenochaetus hawaiiensis | reverse complement strand
TCTGTGTCTGTCCGTGTGTGTGTGTGTGTGTGTGTGTTCTGCAAAAGAAAAGACTGTTGCTTTCCAAAACAAATTCAGTTTTTTGATTTTTTTTTCTCTTTGTCTTCAGCACAACACGGCTCCCTCAGCAGATGTCATTGTGACTGTCACTTGTGTTTTAATTCTCAGTGTGTGTGGAGCTCGGCTGGTGGCCGCCATCAGGGCAGCGCTGGTGAAGGGACGCAGCAGTGGAGATGCAGTTTACGCCGCAGCTGAAGAGGCGACGAAGGAGCTGAAAGAGAGGATCTGCCAGCTACACCAAGTCCAGAAACAGACCACAAATGGAAGTGTAACGGGGATAAGCCCTGCCAGGGTAATGTATAACCTCTGCTCTCCAGCCAGCCAGCCAGACAGCTACAGTTCTGGCTTTTGTGTCCCTACATTCATGCAAACCCCACTTTATCTTCTTTAACAGTGAGCTGACAGTTTTCTGATTTGTGTTTGTGTTGCTGTTCCCCCCCCCCCACCAGCCAAAGGCGTACGCAGTCAATCATGCCACTGCGTACGGAGGTCGGGACACTGTGAAGGTGCTGATGGCTCTGTTGGACGAGGAGGCGACGACTCCTCCGTGTCAGAACAAGGCAGAGCTGCTGTCCGAGGACCAGCCCGTCCTCAATGGAGCTGAAGGGACCTCCTGCATCCTCTCGCTGTTCAGGTCAGCATGAGCTGTCGCTTAGTGCAAGCCAGGCTGAGTATTTCTGACCAGGAGCGTGTTTTTTCAGGGTAATACTGCAGTTTTATGCAGATTTGTAGGCTCTTAAATAAAAGATCTCCACAACTACTGGATGGATTGCTATGACACTTTGTGCAGATGTTCAGACATTCATGATCCTCAGATGATGAATCCTTTTCATTATATTTATCTCTGACATTTCCTCTGGCGCTACCATGAGGCTGACATTTGTAGTTTTATGTAGTTAAATGTCTCAACTGCTTCATAAATTCTAGATAAGTTTGGTTCAGACGTTCACACCACCTTAAAGATTAATTGTTAAAACTCTGGAGGTCTCTTAGCTCCTCCTCTAGCGCCATCATCAGGTCAAAGTTTAATTTTGTCCAATTTCTTGGTTTGTTAGTAATCACCTGCAAAAATCTATGATATTCCCATCCACCTTAGCTTTTGTGTTTTGTGCCCATCAGCAAATGTTAGCATGCTAATATGCTAAATTGAGACACTAAATATGCATAAGAATTGCTGTTGAGAGCTTTTTTGACATACTAGCATTAGCATTTAGCACAAAGGTCTGCTGTTCCTAATCTCAGAGAGATGCCAGCATGTCTATAAACTCATAAACTTACATACATTTATGTTTTGATATCATCAGTTAGTCAACTGAGGAGAATTATTTGACATTTTTGATCCATTAATCTTTTAATGCCTTTATGAATTTCTAACTGCTGTCACTTTTTCCATCTCATTTCATTGTTGTCTGACATTTTACATGCTGTAATGATTAATTGGTGAAAAGCAGCAAAAAAAGTTAATCGTTTATGACTTAAACGTTAGCTGTAACCACACGGCGGTGAGTCAAAGCTCACTGCGGCACAAATACGACTCCTTGATCAGAAGGTCAAAACCTGCAATTACTGTCTTTTCATAATTACTGAGCCTGTTCTGCCTGTAACTCGCCTATCACAGCGGAGTGAAAGAAACACATGCTGAGCAGAAATAATATTGTTTTTACCACTCTGTTCATTACACACACACACACACACACACACACACACACACACACACACCTCTTGTGCTGTACTGTAATGGCAATCCGTAAACAGTCGAATCTGACCGGTCTTAAATTAAGCTAATACTTTGTCACATCCTTCAGAGGTCAAGTAAACACCAGTAAATTAAGAGCTTTGAATCAGGTTTGAGCATTTTCACCACCACAGTGTTCGGAGTGGGAAAGCCCCTGAAACAGCAATTAGACCAACATGAGACTCTACAACTCTCTACTAAAACCATATGGAGGAAAATCCTCCCACACCACACTGGAACAATTTCTCTGGTCAAACATCTGAAATAAAAATAATAATCTGAAAAAACAGCCACTGGCTGTGGTCATGGGGGGAACCTACATTATGTCTGAGGTGGATGACATTAAATGGCTGATGTCCAACTTATTGCAAAAGCCCGACATCAGCTCAGTCTGACACGAGTGAAAACATCTCTCACATGTTGCGTAAAGCTGCAATAAAGAGAGAGTGTTTTTAAAAAAGCGGTGGGTAGATTTCTTGGTTAGTGTGACCATGTAACCTTCTAGCTTTTCTAATTTATAAACCTCTTGTCTTTGCCTCTCGTTGTGGCTCGCCCCTCAGATCCCCTGAAGTGTCTACTGGATGTTCTCCAGAACCTCTAAGGAACCGAGTCCAGAGCCGGCTAGATCTGCTCAAACCCAAGGTAACGTGGGCCCCTTCATCCAAGAGCCCCAAATCCAAACCATCAGTTACTTCAAATTGAATCAGATGTACAAACATTGAAAATAATGTCTTTACATCCTGTAATTTCTCCCTGGTATTATTTATTTTCTTAGCTGAAGCGCACATCTTAACTGACTTCCACCGTTCCCGTTTGCACAGCTGTGTTTTAGCTCTTAGTGTTGGTTTGAGGGTGCCGTTTAAAATCCATGGCATAAAACGACTTATTCGTGGGGGATTCAAACCATTAACCAATCCTGATGATACGTTATCCTATTGTCAGGGCTCGGGTCCATTTGCTTACAGTGCACAATGCAACATGCTGCGTATCGGATATCGATATCTCCTCCTCCCTCCTGACCTGTGAGCTCAGCTTTTTCAGGCTTTTTTTCACCTTGATGTCCTTTTTCTGGCTTCATTGTGAAAGAATTTGTCTCATTATGAAAAAACAGCCACTGTTTCGAGTTTTGAGTAAATAGATGAAACTATTTCTCTCTTGATTGATCACACACCAGCAGAAAGTAACTTAGCATGCTTACTCAAGTACTGTACCTTAAAAGTATTTGTACTTGAGTATTTAAAAGCTACTTTGCACTTCTGAATAGTCTTGTTTTAAGGCCAATAAGTAAAAACACGGTGTAAACAGTCTGATAAGAGTTGCGAAACACCTGAATTTTTGACCAGATCTCTCATCTGTTAGCAGTCAAGATGCATTATGGGTAATACAGGCAACAGGACTGACATGCATGTAATATAAAATACCAAATCTATGGCTGCTGATTTGCTGTGATCAGCTGATTTATCAACGTCAAGGGGTTTTTTTTTACTGCCAAATATCAGAATTATTGCTTTTAATAATCCATCAGTATGATTTATAAAATGACTCCAGTGGCTCTCCTTCATGAAATTCACAGATGATACTTTTATGACTTTACTGCAATTAAATTTGCAGGCAGGTCTTTTAATTTCAGCAGAATATTATTACAGTGTGATATTACAACCTTGTCGAATGCCTCGTCCACCACTGCTTACACTCCATAACTGCTGAGTCACCCAGAAAAACACTGACCAGCGTTAGATATGAATGTGTTTTTGTTTTGTTTTCCTTTTTTTTTTGTTTTTTTTTTACAGCGAGCAGCTCCACTGTGTGTACTCCTGTTCAACATGTATGCTAAACACATTTTGTGAAATGGCTCCTTTATTTGATTGCGCTAGCAGATGTCATTTTAGCTCCCCACAATCTGGCTGCCTTCCTGTTTGAGTGCGCTGTAATGGTCCCTGGGCAGCTCACCGCTTCCTGAACTCAGCGAGCGGAAGCTTTCTGCATCAATTTCACTTTGAAGATGCCATATCAGTCGCGTAATTCGACTAGCAAGGGAAACTTGAAAGGTTATTGTTTCCTGTTGTCTGCTGAATGACTTTATCCCAGACTTCTCCAGCAGTTTCATCATGCACTGACGTCAACTGGCACACACAGAGATGGACAGATTTAGTTTCTGCTCTTGGGACGTTTCCAAATCTCTTTTTCAGTGCCACAGACGATCCAAACATTGAAAAAGCTTGACCGAAGCTCAATTTACTGTTCCCTCTCTGTGATGTCAGCGTCGGTGTTTGTGCAGAGATACATTTTTAATTGCACTGTAATACTACAGCATGTGCATTTTTATCTCCGAGTGATTGTTTCACCCTCCGACGGGGATGACGGTAACGACGCACCTGTTACTCGTTCTCACTTTTATCACCTCCGTGTGAGAACACATGTCAAAACATAAAGCTGCAGAAATTGCTTGCACCTGCCTTTGGAAGTACTATCAGGAAATGTCCTGGTTAGGTGTCTCCAGCATCGTGTCAGGCAGCGTGCAGAGGGTATTTCAGGACAGCCATCTTCAAGAGGAAAAACCACACGGTGCCACGTTGGGCTCCCACCTGTTGTAATTGGGTCAGATGCTCTCCATCAGTCGTAGTTTGGCCTTCCATCCCCTCCCATTGTGCTTCAAATATGTTTTATTAGCATGCAAAGAGGGCAGCATACATTTTTAGCTTCATTAGTGACAGAAGTGTGCCACGTTTTCGTGGGGTTACTGTTGTTTTTGGTGCTTGTTGAGGTAGTTTGTCTGAAAAGCACAAAGGCTTTGATCCCTTTGTTCCTCACAGACCCACCCAGCTTTGCTCGCCGTATTTCTCTCGTCCGACTGCGGCCCACTGGCCTGAAGGGTGAAATCCTTGGATTGCGATAATCCCGAGCAGGAGTAGATCAAACAGTGGATGAAAAGCTGTGGATCTGTGAGCCCCGAGGGCAAGGATTGAAGTCTTCACCATCATTCACTTTGTTGTAACTAACGAGGTTGTCCGCAAAAAAGGGGTTTTAATGAGGCGCTGCTCCACCGTCTTAGACATGTAGTTGTGATAAGATTTAGGAAAAGTGGTGTGAAATCGGACTAACATGTGATTCACTTTATCAACGACTAAGGCAATCATTAAGCAACCTGTGATTCGTGTAAAAAGTCATGTAGTCAGAAAAATACAGCAATCAAGCATCAAGAAAAAAAGATTTGAAACACTGTTGTCTTGCTCGCTCTCATTTGATTTTTGTGTTTAAAACAAAAAGGTCAAAGTCAGAAATCTTGACCACCAGCCCTCAGAAGTTTACAATCAATTGACTCTTCATGTAGCGCCCCCATGAGGTCAAAGTTTTAATGCATCCAGTGAAATGTGTTCGTACAAACACAATCATGATTCTCAGACAATGCAACCAAATGACTTTGCTGGCCCCCTTTTTTCCTCTCTAGCGCCACCACAAGGTTCTGATACGTAAACTCTTTTAGTAAAATGTCTTACATACTATTGGATGGATTGCCGTTGAACAAAGTACACACATTGATGACTGAATACCTGCAAAAATATTCCCATCATCCTCAGTTGTGCTTTATGTTTGGTGCTATGTGTTCAGCTGTTCTTTAGTTACATTCAATACAAACATGCTAACACACTAAACAACGATTGGGACAATTTTGAACATGATAACTGTTAAACAGCAGCATGTTAGTACTGTCAAAGTGGCATGTTGCCAATGCAGATAAGTATTAAGCTGCTGCTCTTATATAAAGCTTTGCATAGCCAAAAATATTGGGACTATCCTCTCTCTTGTTGAGCAGTCAAATTGTGCAAATGTTTTAGTTTTAAAGCTTTTTCAGTCTAAATTTAAGTTAGAAAGTGTGTTTTTAAAGTTAGAATCTTAGTCCACCTGCCCTGTGTCACTGATACTGATCATTCTGTGTGTCATTGGATCATATCAGTTAAGTTTAAGGTCTTTTTCTGTTTATTCCAGCCCAAAGACAGAGTCATTCGATCCCAGTTTGCCTGCACATACAAAGATGAAGAGCTGCCACTCAACCGTGTGCTGGAGTTCCCAAGCACCAGTCAGATCCCTACCTGCATGCACCCAGCACCCAAACCCAAAAACATCCCAGCTGTGGATGAGGAGTGCAGCTCTGATGTGGAGGAGACGACCACAGGTACAGATTTAAACCTTAATTTCATCAAGGAGCCTCGCTGCATGTGTAGAAAGGCTAAAAATGTCAGCACAAGCGGTGCAGCGTTCTCTTTCTGCCCAGAATGTGTTTTTTTGTTTCCTCTGACGCCACACAGCTGGACGGAGGCCCGAGCACGCCTTCTCAGCTCCAGCTGTGAACCCTTCCTCGTCCCAGCCCTCAGACTGGTCCTCGCCATCAGCCGTTAAATGAATCCCATTTCTATAAAACCTGCTCACACCCACATCTGTAGTAAAAAAAACAAAAAGCACACACACACACACTTACAGAGGTTTTTTTTTTTTGTGCTCATTTCCCCCCTCTGTCTTTTGTTCCGTGGGAATTCGGGCTTGGCTCCAACAGGTTAAATGGCAAATGTTAAATTTCAGCTTCATAGAATAAACATACAGGCTGCTTCGACTAGCAGCTAACGTCAGCAATTTCGTCACAGACATTTTCCCTTTTTTTTTTTTTTTTTTTTTTTTTTTTTCTATAAGCTTGTCACACTTGCTTTTGCTTTGTTTCATTCTTTCCAGCCAAGTCTAGCTCTGAATGTCCAAATAAGGAGCAGAGCGGCGTGCAGCAGGGGGCTGCTCTCGGGCAAAGAAGTGGAAATGCCCAAAACAGAAGTGCAGGCCCGGGCGGCAGAAAGAAAACTGGCATTCAGAGCGAGAGCGGCAAGAGGAAACAGGTGGATTCTGACCAACATGGAGGGTCAGAAAACGAGCCTCAGAAGAAGAAGAAACAGCCGGTCTCAGTCAAAATGCCTGGCAGGACTGTCAGCAAGGCCTCGAGCAAGAAGAAGCTGATAGCCGGACAGGGAAAGCTAACCAGCTTCTTCAGAGTTTAACTGTTGTTTGTGCTGGTTTTTATGATGGAACAGTGGATGAACTTTTTTTTTTTTTTTTGTGAGACTGTGTTTCCACACAGCAGCTGAGTGTTTTACAGCTGTTTTCTCTCCCTGACAAGTCTTGTGCAGTTTGTTTGTGTTCCAGTTAAGACTTATTTTCAGTCTCAGTCAATCTGTTAACTGTTATTTAAATTAATGTGTTGACTCTAGCTTGACATTTTGGGAAATACACTCATTCGCCTTCTTACTTGGAGAAAGTCCACGTCACTCTCTGAAAAAGATGGTGGAAGGAAACTGAAAAACTACGAATGACTTATCAACTTCAGTAGCTTATTATGTTAACATATGTAATCGATTTGTCATCAGGTGGCGGAGAATAAGTGTAACTTTAGGGTTAATTGATTTATTTCACAGTAGATCACTGCGAGTCTTGATTTGGTCGGTACCTGTAAAAATTCCATAAAGAAATTAACTGTAAATATGATGCAAACTTTGACATTTTTATTAAACTTTTATTTTGTATTACATGTATTTGAACTCTCATTTTCTACAAGGAAATGTCTTTCAGTTTGACATGTACAAGGAACATACTTTAACAGCACGACCAAGGCAGGGCGGCATCAGGGGGGAAACATTTACAGACGCACTTCCCAGCATGGCCTGTACACTCGTCCTATCATACATCGCAGCACTGGATGGAATAAAAGAAGGAGAGAAAAGGTGACTTGCATTTGTAAACCAATAAAAGTCCTGTGTGGTATCAGAATCAGCTGTTTTAATCAGGCATGATTGTACCGATACGCTGATTTTTAATAAAGTTTGTAGATACGTACTGTCGAGGTCGGTGTCCCTTTTAAAACTGTGCTCGGCAGAGTTGTGGCCCAAGCTCTGGTCCGTCAGCAGGGGAAGGCCACGAGCGAAGGCCGCGTTCAGTCCACGAACGCCGTGTCTCTTCAGCCTCGCGTCCTGAAACACAGTATTGATCGGTGATTACATGTGACACCCGTTGAGACCACACAGACGTTTCCATGCTGCAGGAGCTGAACTCTGCCTGCAGAAAATTTCCAAACAGCTTTCAAAGGTGATCTTTTTCACTTGCAGCACAGGTGTTGGATCTGTCTTTAGCAGCTGATCCAAGCCACAGGAACCCCAAATGGAAGAAATGTGTTCCCCCCAGTTTTTACTACATCACAGTGGCCCGTTTTCTTCCACTGCCCCCGTTCACCCAGATGGCTTTGTTCTCTCCATCATGGCTGCCTGTTCCCCATTACCGCAGAGATAACCACCATGTTCATGACACACAAGAGACGCAGCCGCCAGATAAACTCTTTACACATCGCAGCCAAATGTTTGAGGGGAGCACAGATATATCATCATTCTTCCCACAGTGATTCTAATAAATCTTTATAGGCTTGTGATCATTTGACCTTTTCTGCTAATAGTATTTGCCGGTTTTCCAACGCTGCTGTAAAAGATTTTCATAGAAGTGTATGAAATATTGACTTAACAGTAGACAAGAGGCTGGTGACCAATTGAAAGGGGTCAAATGTTCAGGCACAGGATGGAGATAATGTGCTCTTTGTTGTTGTTGAACTATGCTAAGCTGTGGTTGTTTATAGAAAGAAATCTCATACAATGAATAGTTATGATGCATGACTGTCATTGGCAGAGTTCAGCGACTCGCAAACAGAGACTAGCCAGATACATTCATGTGGGACAAATGAAATAAGAATAATCCGAATGGCTGGTAACTTCGGACTGAATTCATTTGTTGTTCAACTAAAAAAACGTGAAAGGGTTTGTTCATCCAGATTTAAAAAAAAAAAAGATGCCCAGATGCAGCTTACGGAAACTTAAGAAAGCAAATTTTACTTGCCAGGTTCTTGTGAACTTTACAGAAGAGTAATGGAAAGCATTATGACTGGAAACATCAAAAATCGGTGCACAGCTCAGCACAGCGAGGCTTTGCAGCCGGTGATTAAAAAAAAAACACCCAGAACATCGTCAGTATCCACCTACCGAGCATCAGTGATATCGCTGAGGCGAGACAACACACACATCAGCCTGTTCTCCCTCCTGACAGCTGGATAGAGATATATGAGGATCTGCTGCTTCACCATCAGACTACAGGACAGTTTTTGCATAATATTATGTTTTTAAGGGGAATCCAAACCACGTTTTTGTTGAATCTTGAAAAATTCCATTAACAAATTTGACAGCAACTTCTCCATCCAGATGTTATTGCCCTGGGTAATAAACAGAACATACCACCAGCAGCTTTTAAAGAGACATTTTACCTCTTAAGAATTTTATTTTTCTGTATTTTATTATAGAGTATAACAGGCACAATGTTTATGTGGAGACAAGAAGGGACCTTGATAATAACTCAACACACTCAACCTTGATATGTGTAAAAGGGCGATGAATCCTCAAGGGCAAAGCTCTAAAATCATGAGCTGGCCAGCGGTCCAATCAAATTATTTATTCATGCACTGACATTTTGGACATTTTTGAATGCCAAGAATTCCCATTCTTTATCTGCGCACTTTAATGACTTCTGGCATTGCTGTGGATTTCTCATTGTTCCGTTATTTGTGATATTAAGAGTAATGTTCAGGGAGATGTTGCAAGCTCCGTTTGACAGTTATTGTTTTGAATATGGACCCTCCTATTGGCCACATCTTTGCGCTTCATCATATAGCTCATCTATTGTTGCCAGTTGGCGCAGCTCGAGGAGAGGTCTCTGCCAAAAACGTTGTTCCTGAATAAATAATAAAACTGGAGTGGTGTCCAGCTCGTGATTTTTGATTTTTGCTCTAGAGGCTTCTGCACCCTTCTACACATATCAAGGTTAAGTGCATTGATTTATTGTTAAGCTCAAAGTATTGAAAAACCGGATTATAATACAGCATAATGGGCATATTGTTCCTGGAAAGACCTGCTAGTCCTTAATTTTTGAATTTAAAGACCTCACTGGCAGCAGTACTTTATATCTAAAACAGTCTCAGTGAAGACATTTTACATTAAAATCTGTGGATTAGGACATCCATAAATGTCGTTTTTCAATGCTGTGACCACCACCAGCGAAATTCAATTTATGTCCACTCTGTTGTGGTGGAAGCAGAAATCTCAGGACTTGTTTATCCTAAAACCTTGAGCTACAGCTTTCTGCATGACTGGATGTAACAGAGGTTTGTAAGAAAATGTTTTGATTTTCCTTCCAAATCTTTTCTTTAGAAAGTCTTTTCACAATCGCAACACGACACTTACTGAGACGATGACGACTTTAGGGCTTCCATCTTCATCCCTCACGTTGTTGTCCAGCACAGGGATTCGTCTGAACACAGGGGGAACCACAGCCAGCTCAGTCATGGCCGCATCCCCCTGCAACAAACCAAGGCCATCTTGTTCTGTTACACCATCTTCTCCTTTAGTTGCAGGCATTGCTACGATGACTAAGTGGCTGCTCAACTCGGAAAACAGCACTAGAGTATACAGGAAAGAGTAGACAGAGATCATGGTATCTACAATTTTTAGCTCTACAGACTGATATCTTCTCACCTAACGACTGCTGTGACTGGGCTCTCAGCCATCTTTTATAGTCAGATAGAAGACATTTTGCTGACAACGTCAAACTTAGATTTAAGAAACGTCATGCTGCCTGCAGATGTATATCTGTATCAAAGGCGGCAGGTCACAAGAAGCTCAAAAGGTCACAGCAAATGTGTTGTTTTTTTTCTTAAAGGAAAGGGGGAATAGCTCTATTATGTTTGTTTAGACATGTGATGAATTCAAATAGATAAAGAGGTGACATATGGAGGATTGTTATTTCCACCACATTGCTGAGTGGCATTGAGAGGGCTGACAGGAGGTCAAAGGGCAGGAATTACA
>JAPZDY010000015.1:15128583-15140304 GCA_029783645.1 Ctenochaetus hawaiiensis | reverse complement strand
ATGGAGGATTGTTATTTCCACCACATTGCTGAGTGGCATTGAGAGGGCTGACAGGAGGTCAAAGGGCAGGAATTACAAACACATGCTGAAATGAACCCAGCAGGTAGCAGAACAAAGACTGACCTGACCGCGTAAAAGCATACATCGGGTTGTCACAGTGAGTCATTCTCTCTGAACGGCATCAGTGGTTGCACATGGTTGAGAAAAATCCAATAATGAGTCATGTACAAAGGTCAGAAGCATATAAGACATTCTCCAGTACATTGACACTAGCGAGGCTAATGACGACAGGCTACTGCATTAAATGATGACTGCTATTTCCAGGAAACGGTTCAACATTTTGAGTAATACCCTCATTCGTGTTCTTGCTGAGGGTCAGATAAGAAGATCAGCTCCACTCTTATGTCTAAATGTGAAATCAAAAACCTGCAGACGTTAGCTTAGCATAAAGTCAGGAAACAGGGGAATTAGCTAGCTTTGCTCTGTTAAAAAAAACATCTCTAAAGCTCACGATTTGGCACATTATAACTTGTTTCCTGGACTCTTCATCAATTGAGTCTGAAAGTCAATGTGTCAAGCTAAGAGTCTGACCGTAACGTTGCTAGCTAGTCTAGCTCATCATTAGCTCTAACACAGCTCATAAAACTAGTGCTCATCTCCGTCCTTGTTGCATTTAACACATCAGTGTTTCCTAATCTTTCCTGGATGTTTGCAGACATTTCAATTTGAGGCAGGTTTGTCTGTTTATGGTCAACTAACCAGCCTCATCATGTCACTGCCTCTCTTCTGTAGCTGTGTCAGCTGGTTAGCTAGCTGTTAGCTTCCCTTGTTATCTGTCTTTGTCGCTGTGCTTCAGTTTTTAAAACAGTGAATATTTACAGGTTGTAGTTAGTGGGTGCAAAAAAACCCCTCAAAGTAACAATTTCTTTTTTTTTAGGGTGTTTTGTGACATCTTAAGGTTTAGCACGGCCTCTAATCTTAGTTCGGATGTCCATCTTTCTTCCTCTACTTTCAGGAGAAACTGGCAGCTTAGATGAGTTAACCACAACACATTAGCGACCCCTTGTGTATTGTCAGTAGGCCCCGTATCTCCTAGCTTGAAAATAACATATGCCTAAAAGATATCTGTCATAATACTGACACAATACCCTAAATAAACTGTATTAATGGTTTATTTTGCTTAATTAGCCATGCTAGCATTACGGTATGGAGGGCAATGTCATAACAAACAAGATTACCATCAGCCTCAGCTTTAGTTTATGCTTACTGTTAATTAGCAAATGCTAGCATGCTAACCTAAGATGATGAACATGATGACCGTACACTTGCTTAACATCAGCATGTTAGCTTTCTCATTCTGGTCATATTAGCATGCTAATGTTAGCATTTGTCTCAAAACATTACTGTGCATGTGCAGCCTGAAAGAGCTCCTATAAATGTTAATCCTCAGCTCTTTTTTACACTTTGGTTTTCATTCGGATTAAACAAACTAGATATAATGTGTTAATTAGTGAGCTTCAGAGATGCCGGTAGGCAGGTTTTACTCCCTTTGAACTGAGCCAGACTAGCTGATTCCCCTGTTTTTCTAAGTCCCAATGCAATGTTGAGTTAACAGGGTGATGGATGTAGCCTCATATTTAGTTTACAGATATGAGTGGTATCAATCCTCTCATCTAACTCTTGACAAGAGAGCGAATAAACGTATTTTCAGAAACGTCAAACTATTCATTTAAAGGAGAATTCGATACGCCTCAGCTCTGTGATCAAGCCTTGGGAACGTTTGATCGACAAGCACACACACTAAGGTGGCGATCATCAGTTGATGATAAAAGGCGGAGGCAAGCAAAAACCAGAGGGCCCTCATGTTGACATAGCTCCTCGCAGGCTTCTTCTCAGCTCAAATGGCTTACCTTATTAACATCACAGGAGCCGTAGCACAGAGGATGGAGAACCAGGACATGAATAATAGCTATTGAACTCAGCTGAAGTGATTTTACTTGGAGCAGTCAGCCTTCATTTTGTAAGTATTATTGTTGGAGGGCGAGGACTTCTACTGAAGGACTGAACTTGTCCGCAGGGGCACGGCCGTTCCAGCAGAAGCACAACTGAACTTGTGAGCTTCATGCTCTGTTGTTGTAACCTTTCTCGCTCTCTCTCTCTTTCTGATAATCTCTCCCTCCCTTTTCCCATATTTCTCCTAATACAGGCTGTATTAATGCACTGATATAGACAGTAGACACACTGCAAATCAGTGCAAGTCCACCTAATCCAAAGCTTCTGGCCTCTATCAGCCTCCTTGGCATTTGCTGCGAAGATTCAACGAACTCTGAGCCGTGGTGAAAAGTCTTTACTTTGTAGCTGTGATGTTTCTCTGTTTTGAATTGCTAAGAAATCATTAACATAATTCTCTAACAACGAGCATTAGCAAAAAAAAAACAACAAAAAAACAAAAAAAGCCAAATAATCTTATGAGGGCCAGATGTGACTCAGTGGGTATCCATGAACATTATTTACTAAATCATTATGTTTCCACAACACAGCTGGTTAAATCTTCAACAGATGCCAGTAAAGTTTATTCAACTACTGCCTGCGCTGTGGCTGATTTATAGCACGTCCTGTTTGTAAGCAGCCGTAATTGTGTCCAGGTTTAATTCAGCCTTGTGCATGGTTTAAATTTTGAACTCAAGGAAGCTGCGGAGTAGTTTTTTCATCAGCTCTGTCAGCTGCTTGCATCACCTGTCAGATGCCGGAGCAATATTTCAATCACACCGCCTACAGCTTTGTGTGTAAAGAGACCTCAGAAGTCTGGGCCCTATGACATCAGTAGCAGCATTGTTTTATAATCCTTTGAGGGCCAACACATAATTTCCTCGTCCTGTATTAACACGCCGTCTTTCATCACCAACACTTGTCTCCTAACAGAGAATATAAAGGATAGAGGAAGAAACACCGTCGCAGCAGAGGTGAAACAGCTCCGGTTCCAGGGAAATGCGATGCGCCGATGCTCCGCGCGTGATGTTTGATATCTGTGTGTGTGTGTGTTTTGTGCTGCAGAGGCTCGGGTCGTGCCAGAGGCCGGCGTGCGTCATTCAGCAGAGATGCGGGTGCAAAGAGGAGGGGGCTGGGGGGCCGCATTTTGGGCAGGATTTTTTTGTTGCCCAGAGAACAGACCATGGTTTCCTGGAACAATGCAGCTGATGAGAGTCTCTCCAAGGAAAATAAGGCTCTGACATCATGGGTTCTTAAAGCACACAGCTGAGCCAACACTCTCTCCTGCTATAATCAAGCCTCAGTGAATTTCCACTGTCGATTGAAATCGAGAAAGAGGGAGAATCTCCTCCAATGGTTTAGACACTTCTTCTTCTTCTTCTTTTTTTTTAACACACATGCTTTAATCTAACTGCTAACATTCCTGTTGTAGCATGAGGCTCGCAGTGCACTTGTTGGACTCTTGTGTCTCCATTTCCCTTTACATCTGGCCTTGGCTCACCATGACAATAAAATGTGACACATGGCCACTTGTAAATTTGTCATGATCGACTCATCACCAGCCAAGACTGGATGCTAGCCTCGGGATATGAGAATATTTGGGATTAGAGACAACAAATGCTGAGTTGACTATAGTTAAATCCAGCAGAGAAAGAGCCTGTGTGTCCAATTGGAAAAAAAACTGAATGGCTGAAGACTGATGAGGCCTTTCAACCACTTTGCCTGTAAAACAACCAGTAGAATAAGTAGTAAAAATTGGTGAGTATATGAAAACAGACCACAAAGTCATTCAAAAGACAATTGTGTGTTCAAGATGAAGAGTTAAGAGTTTGGACGGCTTGAGTTTCATGGCTCGGTCCAAAATCTGTGTCCTTAAATGCACTGGATCCCCGAGTTCATTAAAATCAATGGGAACGGACTGTGTTCTTTCCAGAACCATCCCGGTTCTTGAGGTTAATCGAACATCCTTGTGCTGCACTACTTGAATCACCATGTAATCCAAAATTAGCACGCAAAAGACAATAAACAGAGCGTTTTCAAGACATCCGGACATTCATATTTTATAATAATTAAATCTGGGTGATACTGTGCAGCCGTTTGCACTTTAATTATTGCTTATTAGTTGTGGCTTGGTCCCTGACCAGGCCTCTCTACGCACAATTTCGCTCTGATTTATTTAAACTCTAAACCTTGCAAGCTTGCAGTCTGCAACTGGACCATTAGGGTGAGATAATTGATTCTGTATTAGTCATAGAGACGGATGAAATAACATCCAGGATGGCCAGGACGAACGAGACCTCGCCAATCTTTCCTGCTGCTCCACATTTTGATATCCACCGTCTGCTGAGTGTCGGCCAGAGAGCCAGTTTGTCAAGGTTTGATTGTTGTCCCTACATCCATTTAAAAAAACGCTGAGAGTGAGTGAGTGAGAGCTCGGTGCTGTCACTGCTAGCATCCTCCAAAGAGCTGAACATGCAGCTCTGGCTTCGGGGAGCACCACGCCCCGCTCTGTTAGCTTTGGCAGACCCCGTCACCTCTTAGGAAGTATCACTTTGTCATTCAGCACACACACATAGTATGCTCAGTTTTCATACACAGAGCCTGAAGTTGAGTTACGGCTTCATCTATTGCAGAAATGTATGAAAAGATGTCCACCTTTTCTCTACAACTATCTGCTGTTTATGTGTCTGGATCCACAGGGTTCCTCATAAAAGCCATACAGAGTTTACCAGTGTGATGTTGCGTAATAGAGGAAGTAATATGTTTGCAGGATGATGTTTCCCCGGAGGTTTGTGAGTGTATGTGCATGCTGCATGAAACACTCTCCAGCCATTTCTGTGATGTTGACAAGTGGTTTATTCAGCAGGAATGGTGAACAATTTGTCAGTATTTTTATTCTACAGAAGGCAATCGAGCACCATAAATAACAGCGCTGTAATCAAACAGTTTCTTGGACAGTGAGCTTCAGGATATGACATTTTTCTCATTAAACTCCTCATAGAGCCGTGAATGTCTCACCAACTCGCACGATTTAGGCTTTATTGATTATTTCACACAAGTGACAAACAGACAATTTTGAATGATTTATAGTCACATGATTTGAAATTGGTTGCTGTGGCTTTTCTTCATTGCTGCTTCAAATACACTGAGGGACTTTTGTCTGGCTCACTTTGCTATCTGTTACACAAGCTGTATTTCAGGTACCAGAGACAGTGCGTGAAGCGTGTATTGTAGCTGCAGTGCAGTTCGGAAGAGGATGATGTCAACTGATAATGATCTGGGTTTGGTTCATGACAATATAATGTTAATGAGGCTTTGTTCTGATTAAAAAGTCTTTGGTTTATTCTGAATATCTTAAGATCTAAGAGGACCAGATTCGTTCTCCAACCAGCTTCTTTTTCATTGCAGGTCGACTGATAACAGAATTAGTAAGGACTAGACACTTTAAAATTCCCATTTTAAAACCTCAATCATTGCAGGTAAAAACACACTTAACCGTTAAAAATAAGTTTTAATTCAGAGAGCTGCTAATAAATGTTTTAGTCGAAAAAAAAATTTAACAAATCTTGGCTTCTTCTTAAAGCGAGACTATGCAACTTTTGAAAAAAATAAAAATGTTCTTATTTATGAGCAACGTAATAGAACACTGTTTAAGTCGATTCAGTCGAGGGTTTTGTCACCACAGCTTTATTTGGTCTGGTGCAACCACTAGCTTTTACAGGCTAATGTTAGCTAATGTTGGCAAACTTAAAGCAACAGTTCAACCTTTGGGGAAATATACTTGATTGTATTGCTGGGAGTCAAATGAGAATTTTGATTTTGCAAATTTACCTATACATTAAATATAAAGCTAGAGCCAGAATCCAGTTAGCATAGCCTAGCAGAGGGTTGAAGACAGTAGAAAATATCCAGTGTAACAAACTTGAGGACTGGATATAATAACCTTTAGACTTTTTAAGAAAACATTATTTTTTTAGTGTTATGAAAATTCATGTGTTACGAATTCTTTCAAATGCAAATAAGAGTATAATGGCATCTGGTGACTTTTAAGCGAGTACTAGATACTGTCTTCCGAACAGAGTTAGCTAGCTTGATTTTGTTCAAAAGGCAAAACAAAAATCTGCCTACATCCATCTTTTAAAACCCATACTTTTACACAAACATTTTGTTTATCTAATAAAGATGGCAAACTAATGTTTTAATGTGGTTTTAGGTCAGTTATTAGGCTAATTTGTTAACTTGAGTGTGCTGGTAAGCTAAGCTAACTGGCTGCTAGCCTGGGATTTAATAAATATTCTGAACTTAGATGTTGTGTGAAATTAATATGTAAATCCACTGACCCTATGGCTCTTCTCTATTTGTGCTTCCATTACATTACATTTTTGAGTGTTATAGATAATAATCTCTTTAAATGATCTTATTCAAAATAATCTAGGGCAATGGAGGCAAATTTCATATCCAATTTAACTACCACTTGTTGCCACAGTGGCCGCTGTTCAGCAAAGGTTACGTAGTCTCGCGTTAAGTGTTTTTAATAATCTATACCTTGGCTTCCAGTGAAGTGCATGTACACACACATCTCAGGACAGACAAAAGCACATCATGAATTTTAACAACTCAATACAATTGGAAGAATACAGTTCACAGTACTTTTGTCAAGTTATTTGGCATAAGGGATCTATATTGAGAAAATAATTCAAAAACAGTAGAAAAAATAGCATTTTGCCTTCTTGGGACCACAACATGTTTTTTTCTTTTTTTTATCTCCATGCATTCACAGATTTCACACAGATACATTTACTCGCTTACACTACTATCTTATTGAAACAGCTTACAAATAAAAACACTATTAAAATGGTGGCCACAAGGCTGTGCAAAAGGGAAGACCTCCAATGTAAGCCCTGCCATCTGTCTGTCTTAGTCATCTCTTGCAAGTAACAAACTACAAAATAGCACCATTATACAGTGGATAGGATTCTTAATACAGTTTTGTTATATGAAACCATCATGTACAATGAATGATAGTAATGCATAGGTTAACATAAATGGGAGTACTGTTTGATTATACACAGGCAGAAGAGGCAGAGCCAGAGATGAGATGTCTTGGGCGGTTTGTGAGATAAAATGATGTAAATCCACATGGAGGCTTGAACAAACAGCTTTAACTGTTCGTCCTCATGCAAGGACTTCTCAGAACTGTTTGTGTGTGCTTTACCCTTGCTCACAGTTACACAACTCTCCTTTACACTGTGGGTGCTTTGTATGCGTGTTTGTATACTGTTAAATGTGTTTGTGTACTGTTAAATGTGTTTGTGTACTGTTAAATGTGTGCCCTATCTCACATCTCAAGGAGGACTTGTCATTTTGATTTGCAATATTTACCAAATCATGTAATCTGTGTGTTTCTTGAGTGGAATTTGGAACGAACGCTGTGGAGTTTTGTTGTCCTCTCGCCATGATGGCAGGAAATGCAGTCCAAGCGACAACTGAAGTAACAAAGTTCTTGGCCTCTCTAAACTAACAAAATACAACAAGCCAAGATCAGTCAATCATTAAACATCACAACTATGTGGCTATTCCCAAAGCCTCTCTGTGTTATTGATTTAAACTTCCATGTTGACAGACTTGGGAACATATTGTAAGTTTTTCAAGAGAGCAATAAAAAGATTTTACTCTAGCTGGGATCTTGTAGAGCGCTTATTTACTTGCTGTGACTAAGCTTTTATGACTCGCACATAACCTTGAACACAGGCCTCAAGTCAGACTCAAATGTTGATCTCTGCTGACTGGATTGTTGACAAAAATCTGATTTGGCCATGGTGGTGACATGTGAAAAGGATGCAGACGACAAACATTTTGCCTGATTGTCGCTATTTGACTTATTCCACTAACTTATGCCAACTGCACTTTGAATCAACTGATTGACCCATTTTTGACAACCAAACAAGCACCATGTAACGACTGGCCAAAAAACTTTAATTCGATTTAGCTTCTGGTTAATTTCATTCTCTGTTTCTGAAAACAGGACAAAAGCACAGTCTTGTTTTGTAGTACCCACTGTTCCTTAAAATCCCCTCTAATGGTGCTTGATCTGTTGTTACAGAAGTGTTTGGATTGTAGACTCAGACCTCAGGTTCTCAACACTTCCTGAGGCTTAGGAGGGATTTGGATAGGACTTAAACTTTCAAGGGACTCCACTTAGACAGAAGAACACTGCCTTCAGTCAATGAGAAGCAGGGATTTGACTTGGGCTCAGGGTAAAATAACTACAACAACGTTAAAAGTCTCATAATGAACCACCTGGTCTTTGTGCTTTAAAGCAAACCTTGGTTTAACTCAATATCCTCAGTAATGCATGGTGCATGAAAGCAAACTCTGAAGGTAAGAAGATCAGATTTTTTTTTTTTTTATGGGGTAGTAACTGTTATATGTGACCGGTGACAAGGAATCCTGTCTTACCAAAAGAGTAAATGAATCCACTCTCTCAGAGTAAAAGGATTTACCTCCGTAAAGTTCAAGGGACAGGATGGACCACTCATTCTCAAACACAGCCTGCCGCTCTCTGATTGGCTGAAGCCCAGATCCAGTCCCCCCTTTCCTGGAGCCAGGGGATGCTGCAGCTCACACATGGAGGTATAATAAGCTCTTGTTCGTGTCTCAGCAGCTAAACTAGTCTGTTACATTGCATTAACAAAGAATTCCTCCCGATATGGAATGGTGCAGTGTATAAAATAATCACAAGATCCCTCATCATACCCTTAAACACCACCTAGCTCTCAGGTTTCAATCATTTAGAAGAGCTTTTCGGACCATTGATAGCCTCCTTTTTGTTTTGTTTTACAGTGAACCATTCCGCAGGGGTACCAGGTAAGGCCACTCCCTTCTCTCTTCCCAAGTTGCTGGGCATTTGTCCATTCGCTCCTTCCCTACATTCTGTAATTTCGGCCCCCCGTGTTGCCTCGACTTGAGTTCTTCTGATGCACTTCCTGCAATAAATTAGAAATATGTTTTAGACAAGTTGCTGAGATAGTGGATAAAGGATGAAGTGTGCAAGGTTTGGGAAACATTCAGGGTCTGAAATCTGCATCTGGACACACAAAAACACAGCTGCTCTTTGGATGGTTAAGATAAACTTTCGTCAGAAATAATAAAAGTAGAACCAAAACAGCAGAATTTACTGTTCTTCCAGCAAGGGCTAAGTGAGAAATATCAGTCAGGATAAACCAATCAGAGGCAAAGCGGAGGGAGTTATGTCTATGGTGGGATTCATAAATACACAAGAGTGGCAGTCAGTGTAAGCTGGCCCATTTCGTTTTGTAACTGATATAACATTGCCAACAGATATAACAGCTGCCAATCAGCAGGTGTTAATACCAAAACGTAACTTTTTAATGGAAATCTTTGGCTAAAAGGTTATGACGTGTTGTAAACAGAGAGTAGTTATGTGTTAAAAGCTGTGAAAATAAAATGAAAAACTTGACAAGTTAAGCCTAGTGGGAATAAATACTAAAGTTAGTGAGCTACATAAAAGCTAGTTCTTCGAGCTTATTCAATTGAACTTTCTCAAGTTAAATACAAACTTTACAGTGTGATGGGTTCTCTTAAATGTTTGATGCTGGAAAGACACAGATGTCCTAAATCTCTAAAGTACACAATGCTATATGTGGGCTTGTTGAAAAGGGGGTAGGAGAACATCTTGTACGAACATTCGTAGGCTACTGACATGCGAAATGCATGTTTCCTAGCAACACTGGATCTCATATGTCAGACAATGAATTCCCAGCAAACTGTCTACCCACAGAAGCAAGCTGTTTTACAAGTATGTTCACAACTGTTTATCATCTGTTGAAGAGATTTCCTGGTTTAGTTCTAAGAAAGTAACGAGATGAACCATTCTTATAGTAATACCACCATTTCCAGTACACCACGATACAAAAATCAATGAACAGATGAGGGATGTGGAAGCCAGTGCACACGTAGTACATGCTTCAACTATGGACCTTGCATGTGTCAGTCTTTTATGGGGAGACGCCAGAATTTCAGCACATAATGTACAGTAGCAGAGTGGAGATTCTGCCTGGGGAGCGGGAGTGCCACTGGGTCTACCACAAAAACCACTTAGTTACTTCTCTTGCTAATGGTTTCTTTTTTGAGAGAAGGGTAAAAAGCACATGGTCAAATCTTAAAAGGATCACACTCTCCCACAGGTTGGCAACTCAAGGATGAAACGGAGTCTGCATTTAGACCTCATGCTTTCTTTCTTTGGCCAAGAGATTAAGATTTCTGAGCTAAGACTGTTTAAATAAATCTCTCATTCAAAAATAAAGATTGTTCTACATTTGAAAAGGCCTATAGAGATTTTATGGTATTGAGTTTTCAATGATATATTACAAAACAGCAATAAAATGAGGAAAAAAAACATCCATTGGCACGCATACCTTGAAGGATGAATGACTATGTCCAGGTAAAGGTCTCTGTGGGAGGAAAATGAAGCCACTTAAGTTGGATGGATTAATTTTTCTTGCTATACAGTAAGCTGCAAGCAAACTTGAAACTGCCCCTTACAGTAAGACAATATGGAAAATTAGGCTAGTTAGATAAGACGTTTGAGACCACACTTATGTCTGTATGTTAAATATGTATATAAGGCCATTAAGCCATTACCTTAGCATAGCATAAAGACTGGGAACAGATGAAAACTAGAAATTAGCCAGCTTTAGCTAGTCTGCCTGTGTCCAATGGCAACATCTTTCTAAAATTACTGCCAAATCAACATGTTATACATTTTATCTTCTCTTTAATTGGGAGACAAACAAACAAAAGTCAATACGGAGTGCTAATGCATGAGACTATTTCCTGGTTGGGCATATTTTGGCAGAGCCATGCTAAATGGTTCCTAAGTTTCCAGTCTTCATGCTAGGCTAAGCTAACATCAGCCTGCTATAATCTCATATTTATTTGAACAAATATGAGTATTATTGTGTCAATCATCTCTATAAAATGTGTGCATTGTCTGACAAAAGCTACAAAAACATGAATCCTATTCTCTTTTTTTATTCCCATACATCCTAATGAGAAAACCTGTTTTTTTTAAAGAGTGTATCTGTTTGGTGCTGTGCTCACCTTCTTGTTTTTTGTCTTGTCTGGCTGCTGTGCTGTCCTACGCTCTGTGCCCTTGTCCACTTTGTGCCCAGGGGTACTAACCTTAGGTGCTCTCGGCATGTCTGTGTGGCGCTGTGCACGCACAGAGCGAGCAGCCTTGCTAGTCCTGGCAGGTGCACAGTACATCTCCAGGCGCCGCAGCTCACAGCTTTGGAAGCAGCATTCGTCCACAATGCCACGTGATCGCCGTGCATTGGGGCCATAGCCTGGTTTACCTGTTTGAAACAATAGCAGATGTTGGATAACTATGGAGACAAGAAGAGTATTAGCACTAACAAAGTTGGTCTTAACAAAGCACAGGGTGGAGCCACCACCTAAGTGCCAAAAAACTGCAGTTCTTTAAATGGCCAGTTGAGGCTGAGTCCAGAAGCGAGTCAATTCTCCAAGAGCCTCACATGAAAGTGCTCAACTTAACAGCAGAAATGACCATGTTCAATGCCTGGTTCAAAAAACTGTCAGTCTCTTAAGCTAATCTAAAGCTAAAACTAATTATTTCAAAGGTCAGCAACATTTCATACTACATTTTTAGAAGGGTTACAATTACATGAAAAATGCATAAAACGGGCCAGA
>JAPZDY010000015.1:15091004-15118729 GCA_029783645.1 Ctenochaetus hawaiiensis | reverse complement strand
GAGAGAGAGAGAGAGAGAGAGAGAGAGAGAGAGAGAGAGAGAGAGAGAGAGAGAGAGAGAGAGAGAGATTTAATATTTTCCCTGCTGTTAAAGTCAGAGCATCATCACAGAGAGAGTTTTAATTTAAGCAATGATTTAAGCAAGAAAAAGCCACACTTTCAAAGCCGTTGAACACATGTTAAGCAGCTGGCTGCTGAGCGTCGGTGTTGTGACAGTTGATGGCTCGGTGCCTTGCTCAGTGGCACACCAGCGATGGCAACACTTAACGTTTTCCCACATAAGATTAAAAACCAATGAGCTTGTTTTCTTTACTTCCAGGCTTTTTTTTCTAGGCTATAAAGGAAAATAATTTAAAAAAAACTGCGAATTAAAAGTGGCCGTGGCCACAGATGGTAACTTTACAAGGTTTTGGAGATGTGGAGGAAAATGTATTAAATCCAAACTTCCACTTGGTGCCAGAGTCAGACAGTCAAACAGGACGCTGACCAGCTCTGATGCTCCGGAGCGCCTGTGCGCAACCAGGCAGAGCGCGTCCAAATTGAAAACACACGTTTCTCCTTATCATCTCGCGCCTGCAGCCCCCCCAGTGTAAGTCCTCTTAAGTTAACATCAATCCGCGTTAATCAATGAAATTTAAGCATCTATCATCAATAACCTCTTGGTAATGAGGCTTCGGCATTCCCTCTGTGCCAAAAAACAGCTGTCAGCGCATTATTACGCACACGACTAAACTAAAAGTGCTTCAAAATTCAAAAAGCAGAAATAGAGATGCAAAAAGCGCCAGGAATCTTTCCGATCCAAACTGTGAGATGGAAAACGGCTCTCCCGCCAAACCCAGCCGAGGAAGCTGAGTGGGCCAAATATACATAATAAAAAGAATAAACACGGGACACTATCCATCTACATCACAACCCCAACCGCACGGTCCCGACGCCCATACGTAGGCTATTTCATGTTAAGCTCCCCTCTCTCCTCACCCCGCTGCCTCAGGTTAGATATTTAGCGCTTAATAATGCACACTCAGCAGTAATTACTTTGAAAGTTGCAGAGCTGCATTAGGACGATCTGGTGAAAAAGAGCGCAGGGCGCACAGAAGCGCTGAGGGTGAAAACCCATTCATCCGAGCAATGAAACTCACGCACGATTCATGTCAAGATTTCCTATTTTTGTTTTTTTTTTTAAAAAAAAGGTTAATTAAAGCAGAAGAATGCAAATCTCTTCATATCTGTTGAAAAAAAGAAATCATCAAGACATGCAGGACAGTTGCTCAATAACTGAATAAAAATGAAAATCAGATTAAATCCACATGAATCATGCATTTAAAAGCAGCAAAATACAAACAAGCGATTGAAATTCCCTTTTATTTTTTCAGTTTAAACTAGGCAAGGATGCTCTGTGCAAATAGTGAGCAAGTGAAGGTGATAATCTATAGTGTCAAAGGAAATGCAGGTAAGTTACCTTGAAGACATCACATAAATGCCACTGAAAGGAGAGAGCGCTAGACATCCCCACGGGTCTCCGCAAGACAAAGCCCGGCGAAAATGAACTTGTTTGAAGTCATTAAAAACGGGGAGAAAGAGGATGAGATGCGGGCAATGTCACATCTCAATATTCCGACTTTGTTCCATTGCGCAGGCTCGTTTTGGAGAAGTGAGATTTAGCGAACAGGAGACGGATTTAGAGAGAAAATCCCTCACATTTATCTACATTACACAGACATTTTGAACAGGAAACAGCTGGGGCAGCATTTGCCTCCTAAGTTATTCATTAAGGATTTTGGGCACATATTCAAATAACGTCATTTCTCTTTTTTTCTCAGAACGGGATTGAATTTTGATCTCTCTAAGACTTGGTTAGTAGTTCAGATCAAGATAGAAAAAGCGGTGCTGCCCCACCAGCAGCAGCTCACACTCACACAACACACTGTTTTATGCGCTGAAAGCTCATGAAGGAGAAGTTAAAGACAAGCTGGAGGTTATGATATGACTGCTGCTTGTTGTGCGTAATTTGGCACCGCGTAATTCACAGAACAGCCCTTCTGTCCAAAGTCTGCTTCGCATAACGCTAAAATAAATCATTAAAACACTTTTCCACTTAGTCACCAGAGTGCTACTAACTTGTATATCTAATAAAAAACAAAATAAAAAAGCTAATCAATTTGAACTAGAGTGAATATGGAAAAATGTGACATTTTTATTGTATTACAGAGCAAAAAATAAGCCGGAGATGCCCAGAAAACCTCATCTGAAGTCCTGTTTCCTCTAAACTTTGTGCTTCTGTGTAGGATTTGCTGCTTTTCTGCACTTTGTCACTTTAATTCCTTGTCAGAAATAAGTAATTTGCTGTGGTTCCTGTGTTGAAATTGAGTCAATACATGCATGTTTGCCTGCAAATCATATCTGATGACATTTGATGCCTTCATGAACTGAGTGACCGAAGTGAAACACGTGTGAAAAACATAAAAACACACGTGAATTTATGATGAAGAAGACATTTATTTCAGATTTATTTTTTTATATATAAGATTTCAGCCACCTCCATGGAGCAATCTACGGAGCTGGAAGCTTTTACTACTGGACTGACAAACACTTGATGGCACCCATTGTGCAGAGCCGCCCGCCCTCGCCATGTTAAAGTGAGGGCCCCAGCTTTCCCACTGTGTCACAGGAAAAAAAAAACAGCACTGCAGACCACAGCTCCAAACAAGGCGAGGGCTTAAATAGAGTAGCGGTGGCTGGATATCAACACTGATCTAATCACCAAACAGGAGATCAGGGCTGTGACCCAATCATAAAACAGGACATCAGCACGTATCCCAGCATGCTCGGCCTGTGTGGGTGCATGACAGGCGAGGTCTGATCCAGAGAGGAACCGAGGAGTCTGCAGACATGCAACAGTTCTGGTTTTTTTTTTGGGCGTAAAGTGGGTCATAACATAAGCACGATCATATGTCCCCGCATGACACGTACCGCACTGAGTCGCCCTGATGGTGCGGAGGCTGCAGATGCAACGCGGATGGCGCAGTGGAGAGCATCCGCATCCGTGTGGTTTGGCATCATGTCAGCCGAGGACAGGAGACAGCTGGACAAAGTGGTGCATCCATAATTACTGGATGTGATCTCCCAACCTCAGTCCTATAAAAATCTATAGGGTTAGATTACAAAAGAAGAGCCTTAGAGTTCCACTGAAACATTTTTAATTTCCTCCTTTCTTACAAAAAGAATAAGAAGCATTAAGACCAGAACATCCAGGTTTGAGAGTAGCACATATCCTGAAGCTGTCCACCTTCTTAAGGCTCCAAACATGGCGTCACAGGCCGCTGCAGGTCAAATTAATGCGCATTAGAACGGAGGATTTTAAAGCACATGAAAAACTTTATCTAAAGTTAAATTTAAAGTTGCTGCTAATGATCTCAGATTGTTTTTCCAATGGTGAATTTACCCCTTTTTTTTGTGCTTTGATGATTATTATATGTTAAGTGATCAAATGAGAATGATTGACTATCAGGGCTGTCGGTGGGCGTGGCCACGTGGTGCAGTGGGCGTGGCCTCATGTACTTTATATTCAAGTTTCTCAAGGTTTTACCCTCCTTTTTTTAAAAATTTATGTTAAATCAGGCACTTTTGACATTTTTGTAAAAATGCAAAAACATAACTGAAGTGCTGTCACGAGCATGCAAAACCACGTGGAGGTGATATGATTTTAACACTTTATTGACCAATCAGAAGCTTGGAAATATAGCTAACACCATTTAGCTACCTGCTGCTAAATATTTGACCGGTTTGCATCCAAAACCTGCAATTTCAGCATGAAGGAGTGTGTGTTTTAGGAGTTTTGGACTATGTAGTGACCTCTGATGATTCAGTTTCCAAATAAAGTGAAAGAGCAAGAGTTTGTTAATGAGTAAACATGTTGAAACTCCTGTTAGCAAGTTTTGCACCCGAACCACATCACATGTAAAAAAATTTTTTTTTCCAAAAGATCCATTATCAGTGACCAAAGTTTGTGGATGAAAGGCCAAACTTACATGAATGTGTGTCATGTAAAGACAGCTATTTTTGACCACGAAGTCATTAGGTGAAAGAAAACACTGTGACTGTGTTGCATTTAATGTCGTGTAAATCCTCACCTTTTATATTAAAATTCATTTTATTTAATATGTTTTATCAGTCAGTTCATCACATCTGCCTGCTCGACCCCCTCCTCTGTTGCCACCCGCCTGCATCTAGACTGTACACAGCTAAAAAAAAAAATCTACAACAGCCATAATTCATGTATGGCTCTGGAGTTTTAAATTTTAAAGCGCTGTACCCCTGAAGTCCCTGCTGAAGAGCCAGAACGAGTCTGTATGTGGGCAGAGAATGTTCAAAACCATCAGTATGTAATGTTTTATTAGAATAAAACTAATCAAAACTCAAGTAAAGTCTAATTTTCTCAACAAACAAGACAAGATTCAGGATTTCGAACAGCTTTTTGTATGTAACGTGTTGTTTTATAGTTAATTTAAGATATTTTGGTTTCAGAAGCGGCTGGTTTTACAATTTTTTGCCTTTATTTCTGTTTCTGTTTGATTGAAATAAATGACACAAAGTCCAATCAATCGGATTGATACGGTGATTAAGTATTAAATCTTAAAGTCATATACAGACCAAACCTACTGGTTTCCAACATGAGGGTTGTGGTTCTTGAAGGGGTCGCAAGATAAATGTGTGAGGTCACAAGCTAAAAAAGAAAGAAAGTCCATTGATCCAGATTTGTTGAAAAATAAAGAACTTGTTTTTGTAATAATGGTTCAAATCAAATAATGTGAAGAGGGGAAATTGTTGGAATACTTTATAGCATCTTGTTTTACAGTTTTTTGACCTTTTAAAGACCAAACTATTATCTGAAAAAAAGATCATGAGGTTAATCGATGGTGACAATAATCGTAGCTGCAGTTCTGCTTCAGACTCCCACATTTAGACAGAACGTTTGCAGACGGTCGGTGATTTATATCTGGATCAAAATCTCCTCTTATCAAACCTGGACATGCAGGTCTGTGACCTCAATCTGTGGCCTGACTTATCTTCCTTCTGCGGACGGCTGCTTGGAGGCGAGATGTGCTCCCAGCAGCGTCTCCGTCTTGCATCCGCCCGGCTGGATTGCGTCACTGTCAGAAGCTGCTGATACAACGTGGAATATGATGATGATGATGATGATGCTCCTCTGATTAGAGAGACAAAGCTGCTTTCAGACCAGAGGATGACCTTGTTAGCATCAGATCAGGGACGTGGTCGGTCACTGATGCCCGTAAGCCTCTCCGTCAGTGGCTGATCTTAGATGTGAAGTGATCTAATCTTTAGCAGAGTCTTAATGTAAAAAAAAAAACCCTATAATTTAGCATTTGAATGCTTCATCACAGACTTTGCTGTTATCACTGTAGCTGTGGTCTGGCAGTATTGATGATGGGCTTATGCTGATGCAGTAGTAGGAACAAGAAGGAGGGGGCCGGGGGGGGGGCTGTGTGAGTGTGTGTGGGGGGCTGACCTTCCCTTGTTCGCCGTCTCTAATGCCCGGCGCTCCGAACTGTCTTGGTGCCAGGTTTCTCTCCCTCCCTCCCTCCCCTCGCTCAGATTCTCTTTTCTCTTCGGTTGCAAGACTTTTGAACCCCCTCCCCACCACCAACACCACCTCCACCTCCACATCCACCACCACCACCACCACCACCACCTCCAAACCCCCCCCCTGCAGCCTTGTCTAAGGAGACATCCGCCCCAGTGAACTCAATGACCAGGGAAAGGCTTGTTTTCACTCCCTTCTGGTGTAGGAAGGAGAGAGCGTTCGCTGCAAAAAGTGTCCGTCTTTGCAGGAGTCAGTTTAAAAATCACCTTTTTTACTCTGAGGAAGTGTTTAAAAATGATGCCAGCAGGACAGTGTCACTTACTCACAATGCATTCCCGCTTTTTAAAGGATTTTAAAGGACTTGAACTCAGTGCGGTTTCATTGAGACATGTGATTTAGATGCTTGTTTCACCAAATTTGGAAGAACTTGTTTCACAGGAAGAAACACTTGAAGACTTGCACACGCTGACACTTTTTGCAGTGTTAACAGCATCCCGTCTGGTCTCTCCTGCCAAACAAATGTCCGAGTCGGAGGGACACACAGACACGGACAGTGGTGCAGAATGCAAATGAATGCAAAGAAATGACTTAAAGGGGATGAAAAGCGAGATAAAGCTTTTTTTCTTTTGCAAAAACTCACACGGCGGCGAGCAAAGGGAGGGAGGGAGGATGGATGGATGGATGGATGGATGTGGGGGGGCTGCAGGGCTGGTACACAAGATGGGAGGGGATGTGTAAGGCTGGTGGTATGTCTGGGCACACAAACACAGGTTCACACGAGGACACGCACACACACACACACACATGCAATTGCACGTACATGCATGCACTTGATGAGAAGTGCAATCTGTGCCCCGCTCTCCTGATTAGTCTGAGGGGTTTTCCAGCATAATGAGTCGCTCTTTATCAATTGGCTAAAACAAGAAAGCTTTGCAAAAACAAATTGCAAGTGATTGTAGGGGCAATTTGTGATTTTTTTGAGTGTGTGTATCACTTTGCCAGGCTTGGTGGTTAAACAGGGTGTGGTGTGTGTGTGTGTGTGTGTGTGTGTGTGACACTGCTGTCCATGTGCATCAAGAGCAGATATTGTTATCAAAACCCTCCGCTGTGCTCTGCTGTGCCATACGCTGTTCATATGGAAGAAATAAAGGTGCGTCATGGAGCAAAAGCAAGAAATGGGGCGCCTGTTTTGATACACTATGTTTCCGTAGTAACTCGCAGGGGTCGCAGTATTTTGGCAAAGGGGCCAGGAAATTCTGTGGCGCCTGTTGATGATCAAAACTTACTTTTTCAGAAAATATCCCTGAGACAGTTTAACTGTTTATGATCACTGGAGATGCAGGGAGCGGCGGGAGTTTCATCAAATTGAGTGTTATCACATCTTAGGAGACCAAACTTGGAGGGCTTCACCCTGCATTTACTGGTGATGAAAACATAGAGTTCACATTGCTCATGTGGCCTCTTTTCAGATGATCTGATTGTTCCTTGTTCTGTTTAACTGAACATACTAAAGGGCAGGACCACAAAAGAGGGACTTAAGCCTTAAGTTTCCGATTGTTTCACGTCTAAACTTAATTGTTTAGACCTTTAAAGCTGCACTGATTAAAGTTTTTACACAAAAAATCGATCAAATACTTGCACATGTAACATGAAAGGTGTCGCTTGTGGTGATAAATGGAGAATTATCACTCGCCAGGCAGCTTTTAGCGAAAAAGCCCAAATAAACCTGCGTTAACATGACCTGCTCAGCGCTAAACCACAAAGTTAGCAACTAGCTGGTGAACATGGTGGAGCTTTTAGCAGCTAATGAGACACATGTTTCCCTCAGATGTTGATGGAGACCAAAAACAGAGCTTAAAGGAAGGTGCAATTGGATTTTGCATCCACTAGGTGGCCGGAAACACGAGTTTTGCATGAAAAATAATGTTGCTGTTTGCATGTTTCTGCTTGTTTCACTGCCCCCAAATGGCCAAAACAGTTACTGCAGGCTCGGTTTGTTTTTAAAGCTCAGAAAACACATTTTTTGTTCCCTTGTGAGCAGAAGAACTGAACAACCCAAACATTTTAGCACTTGATAGAGTTTTTGTTGGTAATGTAACCGACATAAATTCCAGGTAAAGATCACCGCTCACTCTTTGTTTAGTTTTGTTTTAGTCTCCTTCAACTCCTGAGAGAAACACGCGGCATCAAAGAGAGAAGATGAGCGACTGAGCCATGCAGTAAATATGCCTTCAAACCAAAACAATGAGCTGCAAGAGGCTAAAAATCTGCCTCCTCACTGCAGATGTAGTAAAAAAAATCTCTGTGGGTTCATTTCTTTCACATCGCAGGTAGTGCATTTGAACTTTACAGCAGTGGCCTCGTGACCCCTTAAAACAAAACAATGTCTACATGTCTTCGCTGTATTGCAAAACATGGGCTTTTCCATTTCAGATTGCATCATCTGAGGGATTTTAAGAGACCTGAGGAGGAAAAAGTGTTCAGTATTTTAAAAGAAAGGAGCAAATGTTTGAGAAAACTCATAAAAACTTGAACAGAGTTTTGCACAATAAAGACAGCATTGCATGGCCTCTTTGGATCTCCACAGAGCTTCAGGAAGGTCTGGCTGCACCTTTTATCGTTATGCCAAAGAGGGAAGGCAGTATAGCTTGTTTTTATTTCTTTAAACAAATCAAAATCAGACTCTCTCGCTGAGAGGCCCATCAGTTTTCTGTCAGATGCATTTAATCATCTGGCGACCCCTCAGATTCATGTTTGACCCCGCGGCTGCAGGTGCAACATCAGGCTCTTGTGGTGAAGACAAACATCCCAGCGGAGGTGTTTTACAGGTGACTTTGACCCTTCTTCACTGAGAGTTTACGTTCGGTCTCGACTGTGACACCACGGTTATCTCGAGACCTGTTCGAGCGTGCAAACATTCCTTCTATTACAAAATCCAGGAATGTTCCAGTGAGTCAGAAACAAAAACACAAAACAAATAGCTGAACAATAGCATGTACAGTAATTACGGCCCTAATGTGTGGTTTTAGGAAACATAACGAATCCTGGAGAACAAACAGACCGGGGCCAAATTTCCAAAAAAAAAAAGTGCACAGAATTGGGATTTTTCAGTGTCAGTGATATTGCAGCGAGCCGTCTGTCCCATCCAGCTCTGCTCATAATGTGCTGCCTCACGCTGCTATTAGAGCTGGACGAGGGCCTGACGAGATGCCTCAAAGCATGCAGGGAAGTGTACTGTTTGTGCTGTTTACTTATCCCACGGCGAGGAGACGTTTTTCGGAGGACGAGGGCCACCGTTCCCTGGCTTTCTCTCCGTCTCTCTCCGGCTGGCTGGGCAGTGGGTGCAGTGCTCCCCTCTGCCCACCACCTGGCACCGTGGAGGCTATGTCTAGGAAAGAGACCTCTGCCAGGCCTCAATTACGGGGGGAATAATCCAGGACACACTGAAGCAATTACAGCCCCGTATAAATCAATATGCTTCGGGTTTAGAAGTGATCTGCTCCCAACACTCTGGAGAGGCTCAGACTCGGTCGGCCTTTGATTTTTCTGAGAGATGGGAGCCGTTTCTCTGGAACTGGGGAGGGATGCTGCTGCTGCTGCTGAGGTTTAAACTGTCACTCAGGCCGAGTAAAGAGTCTGGTGACACCGACTGTGAGGGGAACAGCAGAGGATTAATATTGATTTGCATCGATTTGAGGCTGAACAAACAGCCGTTGGGAAATTTATGTTACATAAAGTGCAAAAGAAGCTGCACAAACAAACAAGCTTCCCCATGAACTTCCATGTAAATAGACGTCGTTAAGCCTTTCGCCAAGCTTCAGTATTTACTCAGAATTGAGATTTGGATGCTCTTAAAGTATAAATGCTGTATTATTTATGTTTTAGGAGGCTTACAACACAAGCTGTGGGAGAACAGGGTGATACTGACAGCTCTCCCTCCCCTGTGAAGTTCATCTGACTATTATCACTACTATACTGCCATCTTCTGGTGGAAGACGACGACTGACGATGTACTGAGCAGCATCACTGAACCTGCTGTGTAAAACTGGCTGAGGGATTAAATTAAATTTATTAAGGAGAGGGAAAATTTGAAAAAAATAGAGCTAAATTAAACTATTTCCTTAATGAAAAAAATAAATCATAATACATAAGTCCTTTTTATTTCATCAGAGAAGGAGTTCTTTAAGTGTTTTAGGTTTCAAAATATATAAAAAATAAGGTGGATAAACTGCAAGAAAGTCAAGTTCACCTTTTAATCGTCGGTTTCTTTTCAGTTAAGTTTTAATTTTAATGATTTTAAAGAACTTCTCTTTACACAGTGACCATAATATACATTTTATAAATGTTTTATGAAATGCTTTTTTTTTGCTAATAACATTAGTCAATAATAGTCAATAGTGTAATATATGTCCTTATTTTCCTACATTCCTCCATTTTTAAATTATTTATGACATCGGCCAACACTCCTAAACCTAAAAAGAAAATTAATGTATGAAAGTTGATCATTAAAATTGGTATCAATCAATAACTTGGGTTTTGTTTTTGTAATTCAGTTGATTAGTAAGTTTGCAAACCTTTTCAGCGTTAATATTTTTATATAAGACAAAACGAAGGAAACAATAATTAAATTCCAGATAAATTTTTATTTCAAAAGCCGTGTTACCAAAAATTATTTATTGGCTTTAAATATTTTCATCAGCCTTATTGATCATCAATTTGCTTTATGAAATATGTGAATAAACGCTGTAAAGCAACAAGAAGGAAAAGAAACAAACCTTCAACTTACAAAAGGGTCAAAATTAAAGAACAAAAGAACAACTTGAGTGTTTTTTCTTTGACCATGAAACCAGCTCACAACTCAAATCCTCAACATCCCATAAAAAAGAACAACAACCTGCATGAAAACACAGATTCCTACTGATACTCGATTCTCACGTCATCAGTGAATGAGGGTTCGATTTTCAGGTTGTGAGTGAGCGAGTGTTCCCAAAGGGTCTTTTTCTGGAGGAAGGCTTCACCGCACTCCTCACACATGTAACTCTTTGGCTTCCCGGCATGAGTCCTCCTGTGTTTCTTCATGTGATTAGACAACCTGAAGCCTTTATCACATATGTCACATTTAAATGGCTTCTCTCCCGTGTGAATGCGCATGTGTGACTTTAAATATCCCGACTGGATGAAGGCTTTTCCGCACACGTCACACTTGTACGGCCGCTCCCCGGTGTGGTATCTGTTGTGGAGCCGGAGCTCGTTGGCGGTCAGGAAGGTTTTACCGCACACGGTGCACTGATGCGGCCTCTCGCCCGTGTGGATGAGCTCGTGCCTCTTCAGCGACGTTTCCTTCATGAACTCCTTCCCACAGCTGTTGCAGGGATACCTGACGCCGATGTGGATTTGCTCCACGTGGTTGGTCAGCTGCAGCTTGGTGCGGTAGGCCATGTCGCACTGCGTGCAGGCCCACGGTCTCTCCTCGGAGTGGGTTCCCATGTGCACCGTGAGCTCCGAGGCCGAGCGGTAGCACTTCCCACACTGCCAGCACAGGAAGGGTTTCTCGCCCGTGTGCTTCCTCTGATGGACCACCAGACAGTTGGAAGACCTGAACTTCTCCGGGCAGAGGTCGCAGATGTAAGGGAACTCCCCTTTGTGGATCCTCTGGTGGATGGCGAGGTAGGACAGCTGCATGAAGGTTTTGTCACATTGCACACAAGGATACGGTCCGGTGAAGTTGTGCTCCTTCTCGTAGTGCTCCCGTAAACGCCTCAGCAGAGTGAAGGTCTTATCACACATGGTGCACTGCATCGGCCTGTGCATGAGCTTGTGCCTCTCGAACGCAGCCTCGTTGGCGAGAATCTTCCCGCACTCTTTGCAGTAGAGCGGGTTGTGGATCCTCTGGTGCACCTTGAGCATGGTCATACTCTTGAACTCTTTCCCGCAGTCGCTGCATCTCATGATCTCACTCACTTCCACTTTGCAAACGTTTTCTTGGTGCTCCTTCAGAGCTGACGGGTATTCGAAGTGTTTGCCGCAGTTCGAGCACCACACGGGTATTTTCAGCGGTTGCCCCTGTTGGGGGTCTGAGCCAGCTGCGTCGCCCTGGCTCGGTCCCGCTCTCGGCTCCTTTTTCCAGGAGAATCGGGCGATTTTCTTGTGACAAATGGCATAAATTTGGTGCCTTTTCAGCCCGTGCATGTGTTTGAATCGTTTCTTGCAATGGATGCAGTGATAAGGCCGGTCCTCTGTGTGACACTGAATGTGCCTGTTTAGTGTTTTGATGCTGTCGAACGCCCTACCGCAGACAGGACACACTTTGAGGCCTTTCATGTTTACTGTTTTCAGGGGAGCAGATGGAGCCGCTTCAGGAGTGTCTGCAGGAACATCTGGATTCACTTCTTTGTTACCCGTATCGGCTTCGGCCAGTATCTGTTCCACCGTCTTGCTCTGTTCCTCTCTGATCCCCTCGTGACCGTGAATAATCTGATGCTTCTTCAAGGTGTCCTTGTACTTGAAGCCCTTCTCACATGTGACGCAAATAAAAGGACGCTCCTCTGTGTGGGATCGTAAATGTTTTGCGATGTCTGCAGTGCAAGGTAAGATCCTGCTGCAGATGGGACAGACTTTGCCCTCTGCTGACCCCTCTGACGGCGGCTGTGGAGCTGAGCGCTGTGTCTCTCTCTTCTTTGGCCTTTTCAAGTCTCTGTTCTTGCAAATCTCCTTCTGGTGTCTCTTTAAAACGTAAGGGTTCTTAAATTTCTTCTCGCAGAACGAACAGCTGTACGGCCGGTCCTCCGAGTGGGACTTCATGTGTCGCTCCATGTCCACAGGACGGGCGAAATACTTCCCGCACAGAGAGCAGTTTTTGTTTTCTGACATCTTTGAGGTGTTCGGGTCTCCTGCGTCCTCGTCTTTAGGGCTGCTGTTCATCTCGTCCTTCTCGTGAATGCGCATGTTGTGGCGCTTCATGTCGTAATGGTCCCTGAAGCGTTTGTCACAGTTGGTGCACTTGTACTTGAGATCCCGGTTGGCAGAATGAGTTTCCTGGTGTCGTCTCATGGCTGCAGCTCGCAGAAACACCTTACTGCACACGGGACACGTCTTATTGTTGGAGTATTTCTTCCTTTGCCTCTTAACTGCCAAGTCTTTGTTTTCTTTCACAGCTTTTCTTTTCGACTGGAGCCTTTTGATTTGTTTCAGCGGCTGGAAAGCTGCTGGCTTCAAGGCGTCACCGACCTCCTCTCCAGCAGCTTCCTCCTCGTTCACTTCATTTTCCTCATGATCATCAGGCTCAACCAAACCTGAGGGCTGTTCGATCTGTATGTAGTCCAACAGTGTCACAGTCTCACCTTCCACGTGCACGGTCATACAGTTTTGCATCTGCTCTGATGAAGGCTGTAACTGAATTTGGTCTGGATCGATCACAACTTTCTCCAGCTGAGGGAGGGACAGCGAAGAGAGGATGCAGTTCCCGAAGGAAGAGGGAATGGTCTGAGTTTCATCTGTGAGGAAAAGAAGAATCCCATCAGTTTCATGGTTTGCAGCTGTATCTGCTATTTCTTCTCAAATCCAACATTCATAAACACACTGGTTATAAAAATCCAAGTATTCAGTCTTATGAATTTTTGTGAATTTTGTGAGATCGCCATCAAAAACTCCACATAATATCTGGTTTCTTATTTCAGAGGAAAGCGTGTTTTTCAGTTGAGGACGGGGAAACCAACGTGACCAACATGCCTGAGCCTGACTGTAGTGATCTTTCTCTCTCTTATTGCTCATTCCACCTTAAAACACCTGAATGCAGCCCTGTTTTTCATTAGAGATGATAAACACTGAAATCATCTCTGTGCACTGCGTGAAAAAGAAGCCTGGTCCTCAAAAACAACAAAACGAGATCCGCTCGCTGTCATCTGGATTAAAATCGTCTGTGACTAAGTCTGCCGCAGTTCATCACGTCTCTTCTTAAATTAAAAACTAAAGTTGATCAAACACGTACTCAGACCAACTACCTTCTGACACCCGACGAGTAAATACTTAACTTAGGAAGACTTCTTTCCAGAACTTTGGACCGAAGAAATGAGAAAAAAATTACAAAAGACATGACTGTCTCATTGCACTGAATGTAGATTATTAAACTGTGCAGCAGCAGCTCAGATGTGACTTACCAGATAAATCGAAATGTCCGAGTGTTGTGTGGTACTGGAGCACAGTTTTCAGGTGCAGCGGGTCAGGAACAGAGTGCACACACTCCTCCAGGGCTGATGGGACGGCGCTGAGCATGGACGCAGTCTGGGGAAGGAAAAGGCTTTTAGCAGGCTTGCAACATGTGTGATAAAGTTTTCACAACAGGTTAAAGCTCCTCTCCAGACATGTTTCTGATATGATTAGTGTTTTTTAGAATAGTTTTCATACAAAAGGTTACAAACGCCATCATGCTTTGAGGGAAAGTCAGCTGCTCAGACGATCAGGCAACATTGCAACATGGGAACAAAGAGTAATTTGTATTTCCAAGTGGCTCGACACTCGCAGGCTGCTGCACAAACCCGCAGTTACTGCTGCATCATCTGATTTGGTCTGAACAAAGTCCAAGTTTTAGTGGTAAAACAGCAGTTTGCATCATGATATCTAACAGTTAACACAAGAAGGAACATGGGAAGATCTGTTGTGCACCAAAATCAGCTACCAGCAGACTGATTGTGTCTGTTTCCACTTAAAATCTTGCTGCTAAAACAAACAGATTAGCTAAATGATGACGAAACAGTAAGTTTCCCACACTGGTTCAGTACCTGCTGGATGTCCGGTACAGGAAGAAGCTTCTCCAGCCTGGACAGGAAATCCAGCATTAGCACCTGTAGAGCGCTGTCATAGTCAGGCCCAAAATCTGTAGGAAAAACATCCTGGAACAAACAATTAGAGTTTTAAGGTTAATTCTCAAATTCTACCAAACAACCAAACACTTCATTCTGTTGTAGTGTAATGAAAGTCCTCATATAAACACTGAGAGGTTAACATACACATATATTAAAAGACACAAATCACAAACCTGGAAAAACTTCTCCTTCTCCTCCGAGTCTTTCAACAGCAATTCAACTTGATCCACAAAATTTGATTCTGGAAACTCGACTTCTGCAAAACAAGGCTGAAACAAAAGTTCACACAGGTTTACTTTAGAGGATCCAGAGCAATAAGTTGATGGAAAACACGACCAAATTGTCAAACTGTCATATTTAAAGATGCTAACCTGTGCCGCCCAAGTGGACACGAGGGCCTTGATCCTCTCCAGGTGCATTTCGATGGTTTCTCTATCAGTTATCTGCTCGGCCCGACACAATTCAAGAACCACCTGCAACAAAACGGTTTCACCTCAGGGTGAATAAAGCTGACAGCACCTGGAAATGTTTTACACAACCAGCAGACTAACAAGACTCAGCACTGCAGAATGAGCGATAGTGACATTTTATATCTAGGAAATATTGAGCCCCTTTATCAGCTGCACTTTTATTGTCTGTCACAAAGCAGTTGGGCTATTTTTTGAATAGATGTTGTGAATTTTAAAGGTGATTCTTGTATGATTACACCCAGGGGGGTGTTAGAATGCACAACAAAAGATTTCGAGACTTTTCTTTTGACATCTGCAAGAGAGAAACAAACTGCTGTGTTTGTCTTTTCATGCAGTGAGTATCCTTATAAAACCAACAAATGTTTATTCTATAACACCAAGAAAAGATAGCGTCCAGTCTTACCCGAGCTCTGAGTCCCAGGAGGAGCTGAGCTTTCTGATCTGCATTCAAAAGGTCAGGAACAATTTCTGAAACTGTGCTGATGAACTCCTCCACCATCCCATAGTCCTGCACATTTCCCCTCTGGACGACTTGCCACATGGCTGCAGACACCAGGCGCAGAGGAGGTATGAAGAGGCGAAGGGACGGCAGCAGAAGAGGGGACTCCGGACATGTTTCTACAAATTTCAATACTTGAGCATGAATTTTCACAGTGGATCACTTTACAGTGGGTGCTTGAAAATGAAACATATACATGTCACCACATTTATGCAAGCAAATGTGTTTTACTAAAAAATAACTTAAGTTCACAGACATTTCTAGCAGCTTGTTTTCTTGGCAGAAACAAACGCTGTGTGAACATAAATGCATCACTTATTTAACAAGACTTTTATGACTAGATTAATGCATTATGTCGTCCTCAAGAACTGTGGTGCCCAATAAATAGAATATTAAATGAATAATTTCATCATGGATTCATAATGTAATCAATTTTTTTAGTAAGAAATATTAATATCATTCCAGTTTCTCAATTATGGGCAGAAGCTTGTTTAGTTAGGTCTTTAATAATATGTTCATTATGTTATGATACTAGACTGTTGCAGGACAAAACACAATTTTAATGGGTAGTTTATTCATACTTAGCTTATTACCCCAAAATCCAACAAGTATAAACTTAATTGATGAGTAGTAAATCAAGTAAACATACACTGATTTTGAAATATAGACCATTTAACCTCATCATTAACTGAAACAATGACAGTTTTAAAATGTAATTTTAACCATTTCTTTAATTTCCCTGCATGGTTTCGCATAAAACTATTCCTAACATAATTTTTAATTAATGACACTAATACAAAAGCTAATTTACAGACAGTTAACCTCGGGGATTTGAGGTCTCTGGTGGATCTGCTGCCTCGGTTTAGCTGCCCAGTTGCTGCCAGGCTGTCCCCAGATGCCTTCACTGCCTAGCGACTGTGTCGTAATTTCAACATAGGAGCACCCCGACAAAGTGGTACATGTGGCTACGGCAGTCGTGACTTTCTGTGCAAGTGAAGTTGTTGAAATGGTGAGGACGATACCCTTTTTACGGTATAGCATTTCTTATACTTTTGGCATTATATTAAAAAAATAATCCTTGTTGTGTGTTTCTGTTCTAACACTTTCTCGACCTTCAGACGGTAGCTGTCTCGTATTTTGTTTTTAGCCACTCAGTTAGCCATCCAGTTTTAGTTGAAGCCTACGAAGGCAGCATCTGTCAACCGTTACTGGGCTAATTATTAGCTAACTATTATGCTAACATCTGCTGACAGGTACTTATCTATAGTTGCCGCTATCTGTACCATTAGCCGATACTAGTGCAGTAATTTGGGGACAAAGTCTAAACGTGGATTAAATAGCTAAGTCAGCTAATAGTTAGCTTAGCTGACGTGAAGCCCCTCCGATAACCGCCGTACACATCAGCCCGCTAACACTGTAACTTAGCACAAAGCCACCGCCATCTCAGAGCGGGGTACGCCATGTTCAAAATCGGGCGCACACAATCCGAAAGAAAACCTGATAACTCGCGATGGGTGAAGTATGTTTGAGTTCTCATTGGCTTACCGTTTTCGGTGCGATGTGGGCTTTCCATTTTATCCCGGAAAATATTCAATTAGATTTGCAAATCAACTCGGGGTTGTTGTGAGTCGACGTCCGCCCGACCCTGCGGTGCAACTTAGCGGGGAGGAAGGGCGGCTCGATATGTTGTTGCAAATGCGCAGGCGCAGTCAATAACGCTGGTTCCATAGTGTTTAATCCACTTTTTGCGGTGTATTAAAGCCTCATGTTTGCACGATCTGCCGAAACGTGTATGTTGTTAACTTCAGTCATAGAATCTTGCCACATATAGTGGACAAACTTTAAAATTTCCTGTCAAGAAAAACGTGTTCTTCTTCTGGGTCTGGATAATGGCAAGATGACAGAAAGCTGTTTGGGTCATTACTACCCCCTTGAGGCTGTGCAAGGAAATAACACCAACATTTTTTGGTCATTTTTCGACCCGCTGCCTTAAAAAATAAGTGTTTTTAACCGTGTTACACGTTAACCTGGATTTAATATATTTCATTGTCTCGTAGCATAAATGAATCTACCATGTAAAAGGATTAAAATAAATATAGCCCCTCATTTTAAAAGTTACACTGAGGTTTTAATCAGTCATGAGTTAAGACCTAACATTACTTGTGTTCCATTAAACAGGAAAATATTATTTTTCTTTCTTTACAGATTTCCTTGATGTGGGAAAAAGGAAAAAACTTCCTCAACGGCATGGACCAAATGACAGAAATGGCAGACTAAATATACTTTAGCAGCAGAAAATATGGTATTACATGACTGATGTGATGTTGCAAAATCCTGTTGCAAGCTGTGTTTACATCTGGAATACTATCAAGCAAAACTGCCCTCAAAATAAACATGCTCATTTATCATTGTACAAAGAAAATCACAATGTTACTTGAAACGGCTTATGTGTAACCATTATTGATCTAAATAAACAACTTTAATTTAACACACAGTGTATAATTCTTTCATGATCAATAGTGTCGGCCACTTCCTTCTTTTTACAGTGTATTTCTGCAGACACTCCAAAAAGGAGTCACAGCCAAACTCTCCTTCAGACTTTTTACGACCTTGTATTTCTTCATCATCTGACTGCAGACAGTTCACCGGCTTTGTGAAGGAGCTGTCATGACTTTTAGTAAAGTGCTTTGAGTCATTTGCTCGATCGAAGTAAAGGGATCGATAAAACATCCTGGTACTTGGATGTGCCCGGATTTGTCACATTTTTATTCAGGTGAGGCTGCAGTGTCCTTGTCGAAAAAAAGTATTTTCATCACCATTAGATAAGAGAGTGTCAAAGTTGTTTACATAATGTTAATGCACAAAAATCACAGTTCAGGCCTTTAAAATGATTAAATGATGCTCAACTATCAGCTGCTACACCTGTTACATTACTGTTATTGCTATTGTGGATTTGACCTTCTGCTTTACAGATAATGTTCCAGCTTATTCCATTGTTGTCCAAAAAACTAATAACACAATTGTTTTTTGATGGCTTTTTTATGGGATTGTGGTGCAAATTTTGCTGTCCATTATGTGAGTAAGTGTGCCAAAAATTGCGTGAAAATAGGCTAACTTGCGAAAAATTACAAATGTTTTGCTGTCATTAAGATTTTTCATGCTATCTACTCCTACTCTTGGTCCAAAAAACACAGAATTACCCTTTTTTAACCTCAAAACAGACCAGTCTTAACGGTGAATCTAACTTTACTTACAGTTATTACATTGAAAGTATTGCTGTTTTTTAATATGCATATATATTCATCATTAAATTTGCTATATAATTGTTGCCTGTTAGCTTATTATCATCAGCTAACATGCAAAGTAAAACCACAGCGGTAATGAGGTGGGAATGTCATCAGTGTTGAACTATTGGAAATGATTGGTTTTGGCACTAAATGGAAGGTCAATAGATCACCAAAGTATTCATCCTCCAGGATCATGAATGTTTTTTTTTTTTTAAATGTGATGCTAGTGCTGCTAAAAACACGTCAGAAATAAAGCAAAAAATTATCTTATGGTTTAAACTCTGGTCGTTTATTAGCTGTCCACAAAAGCATGTTATGGAACCACAGAAACTGTAGCACGAGTGTAACATTCCTTTTTGTTGTTAGACTCCACCACATCCCTGCTTCTCACACCATGTATAATTTATATTTCATATATATATTTTGTACAATATACATGTTCTCATCAAAGGAAAAAATATTAGCAAAAAAGTTCACCCCCTCCCCCTCCCGGACTTGAAAATCTAGTGAATATCCCATGCATGTTTCCACTGCGTCTAGGGAGAAATGTTGTTTATTACCAGGAACAAATATGCAGGCAAAGAAACGCTCAGACAAATTAAGGGGAAGGTCTTGTTGGACAGAGCTGGTGTACGAAGCACATTCTCAACAACATTAAACAAGAAGAGCCATGCAAACGGACATTTAGCCTAATCTACGGCTTTGACCCCGTTTCAAATCAAAAGCGCCAGTACAGGGGGCAAGCTAAAGTTAGTCTCTTTGCTAATGGCATAACATTAAGACTAATAACATAGCAGAGATAAGCTTAAAAAAGACTTTTAGCTTATTCTCTTAGTCTAAAGTCATATTCAGCTGCTGTTAGGTCACGATAAGACTTTAACTTAAGCTCACTGTTGAGATACTAATGCTCTTGAGTGTGTGTGAGGCTACAGTAACACTGGCACAAAAAGTGCTTGACATCATTATGAACCTTTTGACCTCTGCGGGGACAAAATGGTTTGCATCTTCGAGTTACATCTCACATCTCACCTTTAAATAGCAAGTTTCAGTTCAAATGTGGGTGTGTGTTATGATTCGATATAAAGGTAAAAATGTTGTGAGGATGGATTATTTCAACAGGAGTTGGTTTTAAATAAATTATCAGCTTTTTTTTTGAAAGCTGTCAGGGTAAAAATAAACAAACTGGCAGCCTGTAAGTTAGAAATATTCTGTTAAAATGCATTTAAAAGAAAATACACTGTGGGATGTAACGAATTGTAAACAAAACTAATATATTCAGGCTTTTTTCAGTCACTCACTTGTCTCTATTTTATGTCTTTTAGTTCACATTTATACCGTAGCTCCTTATCCTGTGGCATATTATTCATTGTACTCCTCAAAGTAATACAGTCTGGAAATATTGCTTGATTTTTCAACTTTAAAGTATCTTTTTATATAATCTTTTTCACTTTTGTAAAACAAAATAGCTGTGGAATGTAAAATAAAATATATAGTGCTATGTATGTAGGTAAGAAAATAAAGTCATAGGATAACATCTATATTTCATTTTCTGTAACTATTTACAGAGCTGAAAACCAACTCTTATATGCTCTTATGATTCTCTTAAAATGTGAAATTTTGGCCCAACACATATATTTAATTAAATTTGAGTGTGCTACAATATTTGAAGTCATAAGATTTGTCTCTTATCTGAAGGTACAGTCGTATTTATGCAGAAATAACGTCACAAAGTACGAGGACACTCTAGATACATTTGCATTGAAAGCCATTTGAAACAGAAGCTTCTTTTTTTTGGTTTGTTGCTCGACAACATTGCACATCTTGTAAATATCCAACTTTTGTTACATTCATAAAATAAACTGCAGGTCCTGTGATTTCAACTGAGTTTCATTTCAATGTTGTTGAACTGCATTAAGTTTTCACTCTTTTTGAGCGACTCTGCATCATTTAAGGGCTAATAACTTGGGGCTGCTGCTGGAAAAATGGCTGCCTGGTTCAGCGTTTGGTCCTTTGGATCCAAGCAGTATTACCTAATGCTCACCTGTCGAACAGGTGTGTGGGAAAATGCAATCATGTGGAAACAAAGGTCGATTTTCTGCAAGGTTTGAGTTGATTAGAGACACAACATTCCCGTCACGGACCTTCATCAGACGTCAAATTCAAAACATGAAAAAACACGTCTTTATACTGACGCTGCACAAACACCTGGGAAAATCTCATAAATCACGTTTTGTCTTTATGTTTGACATGCAGATGACTAATGATGGAAATCAGAGCGGCAGCAAACTAAAAGTACTTTACTGTTAAACTTTTTAACAAAACACTTCAGCAAACTCGCTGAATTAATCCCAAACTGACCCCAGAGTTTAAAGGTGACTCGTTCACACTTCAGATTGTGTTTTTCTATTTTCCCGCACTCGAAACTTTAGCCTCGATCCATCGTAAGAGGTGCCCTCAAACTGAATATCAAGCCCTGTTATTATTGTATGTTTATTGCTAAAATGCACCTTTGGATTCGAACTTAACGCCCACTTTAAAGTTTAAAAGTACACTGGCTTGTACTTTTAAACTTTTTATGAAACAGAACAGATATTTTCTCACAGTTTTCTGCTGCTTTTTGATGATTTAACAGGGAGAGTTTAATGCTTCTCCAAGTTTTTTTGTAATTTTTTAAAACAACTTCTGTAAAATTGGCAAAAGAAAATGCAAATTAATGCATTTTTCACCAACTGATGGCAGAGTTCATTGAGATGAATAGTTGGCGGCATCACGTGCCATTAAAACACTGCAGAATAAAACGTTGCGATGAGAAATCTTGAACAAAAACAACATGGAAATGATGACTGGAATATGAAATCTGAGGATTATCTGTTAAAATATTTGAATCACACAGATCTGATGTGTCATATGCTGCATGATTTAAGTCTTTTTTCACCTCAACCAACTGTATATTTAGGTATTTTATTCTGCACATCAATTCGAATGTTTTTCGGAAAAAATGTGCTTTAAAAAAGGCGACTGGATGAATTTTGTTGTGTCTCTAATAAACATCATGTCCCTTAATGACTCTAGTGACTGTGTGTTCTTTTGACAGAACTGATGTTGAAAAATTCAGCTGAGATGAAGTTTGAAACGAAAAGTGACTTTAAGATGCATCTTGTGGATCAACCCTGATAATCTGGAATGTATCAGAAATTAGCAGAAATTATTGATTGGACTTCAACTGGAACAATCATCACCCTACTCAGCCCTACGGATCTACACAGAAAGCACACCGAAAGCGAAACAGAGGGTTCAAACGAACAGATTAAACATGCAACTTTGCATATAAACAGACACAAACAGCAGAGACGAACTGGGAGCACATTCAATGAGACCGGTGTCATCAGCCAAGCGAGTGTAGGAGGATACTGTACATCAGTTCTTTTTTTTACAAAAAAGAGAACGACCAGCACGATGAGTTGAGGACGTATTTACACTTTGCTTAAATATCTCTAAAGAGGAAGTCCCTGCCAATCGAAATCCATCCCCGAAATCCCGCTCAGTCAGTTTTGCAGTGGATAGAAAGTTAATAAGCAGCGTTTTTTCCCTTCCTTTCCCTTGAGAAAGTGGTCAGTGAAGTAAGCTCTGCATAAAAAGCAACATTGGGGCAGCTCAGTTAAGTAGGTGTCATGCAAAAAAAAAAAAAAAAGAAAGAAAAAAAAAGTCGACAGTGTGTTCGTGGAGTTGATTTCCCAGTCGGACATCAGTGTTTTCAAGCGTTCAGTCAGCATAGATTTCACTGAGTGGGCCGTCTTTAGTCTTGAATCAGCGCTGCAGTGTCGGCCAGCGTGGAAGTTCCTGTGATCAGTTTGGCCTCAGCGCACGAAAGATATAACACAGTGAAACGTATCCAACAAACAAGTGACAGAATGAAATGTAAATAAGTTCAAAAAGAGTCCACCTAAAAGCCCGTCCAGGCGTTGCTACTAGTCGTTTCTATTGGTTTGTATAGTAGGATTATATTTTGGCATGTGTCAAATGTTATACTGCAATGGCATCCACTTGCATTAAGTGACGTTTGTAAACCAAAGTCTCATATCAGAGATGATGAGAAAGCTGCTTTTATTGAGTTAAAATTCTACTCTACCTTTTTTTTTTAAGCGAAAAAAGGCGTACAGACTGTATTTCATGCATGTATCTTATATGAAATACCATACGTTTTCATAAACACGATTAGGTCTAAGTGATACTGCTCATGTGGGTCAAGTCAGTTTTTTTTTTTTTTTACATTTTGTTTTTTTTATTGTAAGGGTGTGAAGTTGATCAGTGGGAGCTTTTAGCACAACAGAGTTCAAGCCTCAAACAAAGGCGAGAAAGTTCTCTCTCTGATTTCGTCTCGTACGCCGACATTAACTCTTAACGGGGCTGAAACCGGCAGATTTAAAGGGAATCCCTGACGTAAAAACATCCGACGGCCCCGCTGCAGCGGCGGGGCCAGGACACGAGGACGGGGCTGCGTGATGGGGAGTTAAAGGTGGTGTTACATGGACGCTGTGCCTGGATCGGAGGGTTTATTTTATGGGGGTTAGGGGGGTCAGGGGGGACGATGTCACACCACGGAGCCCTTGGAGGTGGAGAGGTGGATGGAGCGGATGCGAATGGCCAGAGTTTTCTCCAGGTCGAGGAGGATGTCGGAGTAGATGCCGGGGCTGGAGACGGGGCTCTCGGGGGCGGGAGGTTCGTACAGCAGCTGCTTGAAGCTGTCGAGCTCGATCAGCAGCACCATGTTCTTCAGGAAATAGCCCTCGATGAAAGCCGTAAGCTCGGAGGCACCAAGGAACTAAAATAAAAGAAAAAGATGAGGGAGAAAAAAACAGCAGAGGGTTTTTAATTATCCAGAAACTTCATGAGAACATCAGGATCAGGTTTTATGGAAGGTTTTTGTGGTTATTGAATAAGTTTTTGTGGAAAGTTGATGAACTCCTCGTCAACATTGACTCAGTTGTGGTGCATTCAGGGGCACATTTCTTGGTGCGACACTTTGAGTCGTCGGTTCGTCTGTTCCTCAGTCCTGCGCTGGCTGGCTGTGTCATCACTCAGATTTCCTGCCTGTATTCTCTGTGCTTTATCAGTTTGTTTCTACTTTAGTCTTTGTCTCTCCCTGTTTTTATTTCGGGTTTGCATCAGTCTGCGTCTTCTGTTCAGTCGCCTGCGAGTTATTTGTTTGGATTTCAGCTTTGTTATTAAAGCTCGCTGTGAGTTTTTTCAGTCCTGCTTTTGCTGAATCATCTCACCCACTTTTTTTAACCAAATCATTAAAATTTGACCATTTTTTATCAAAAGGCCTATAAAGACATTTAGCAGGTGTGATGTTTAACATATTCACTTGTAGTTTAGCTTGTTAGCATGCTAACACTTGCTAATTAGCACAAAAACAAGGCACGAAAGAGGCTGATGGATGTGTCATCAGTTTGGCCGTTATTTAGACATGAACCAGTGGTAAGGACAATTGAAATTTTGACCAGATGATGGCGCTCCATCCAATTCTTTTTGTGCTAAAGACCCTCTTTAGAGTCAGTGTTAGGTTTGTCCACTCTGAGCTACTGTAGAAACATGGCGGACTCCTTGGGCGAGGACCTGCTCTCTCTGCAGATATAAAAGCTCATTCTAAGGTCATAAAAACAAAATTATCCTTATTTTCAGGTGATTATGCACAAATAAAAACATATTAATCAATATTATATTCCATTTTAGACATATTCTGAAAATATACCACCTTAAATCTCCCTAAAAATTCTACACACTGGACATTTTTAATACAAAAATGTGGACTCGAGCAGCCTAATATGTGATTGTCTTATAACAGACGGTGTTGTAATTTACCGTGAATGTTCTCTGCCACCTGTCTGTTATCAGCGTCTCACCTTGGCGTGTTTGTAGAGGTCGACGCAGGTTTCCGTGGTGATATTCTTGGAGCAGATGATCTCACAGTGTCTCTGAAGGGCCTCTAGTTGGAAGAATTTGGCTGCAGAGAGGAGCTGCAGGGAACAGTACAGCCACACAGAATGAGGCGCAGGGCTCGGGATTAGAAACGCTAATGCTTGTGTTGTCGCTCAGCAGGCTTTGGTTAAGACTCTCTTACCTCCATAACTTCAGTGTTGCGTATGTGCAGTGACTCAGTGCCTCCACAGTACAGATACTGCATGACCAGCTGAAACACAGAGCAGTTCAGGGTTCAGGCTTTAGCATCGTTTACCCAGTTTGATCACAGTTTTTGCAAAGTTTAGTTTCACTGTTGTTATTGTTATTGTATCGTTTCTGTCGAACCTGGAAGAAAAATCTGTCTCTTTCCTTTTTTATTAAAAGATCTAAGAAGACAGAGAGTTGTATAAATTTTGTAGCGATTGAGACAGTCACCTCAGCTCTGACATTTAGCTTTGTTTTTGTTTTGTTTTTTACTATTTCCTGGCATTTTACAGTCCAATTAACTGCAAAAATATCAAAAGATTAATTTAAGAATAAAGAGAATAGTTAGTAGAAGCCGACTGATAAATCGAGCAAAGCTAATATAAATCAGGATAAGATAATTAAAGGAGACTGGCAATATTTCATATGATAATGTTTTGTTATTGTTACATAATAGCCTAAGAAGTCTGGTCTGCCTCAAACTGTTAGCTGAAATCATAATTTACTTTGCATTTTGGGAAAGTTTTTGTGGTTTTGGTTTATTATTTGAAAGCAGAGCGTCTAAAATAAACAACCACCACACACCAAGTGCAGGTAAGATTTCCCTTTTTCTTCAGAAATCTCGCTGACGGTTAAACGTTTATACCAAAATAAATGAAAAACATTGGTGACATTTACAGATGAACTGCCTCTGTCCTCTGCTGTCTTTATGTGTCGGAGTTTCACACAAACAAAAGTAAAAACAGGAAAGTTTATACTGTTTTCTTATTTTCTTTCACTGAAATACACAGGCCTAACAATATCCCATTCAGTGTCATATTTAAGTTCTACAACAACATTATATAAACTTTAATGAGAAAACTTCAAGCATATTCATGTCAGAACCGTTCTGGCCATTAAAAATATAGCAGATTTTTTAGATTTTCCCTTTAACTGATGAGTTAGAAGTTCATTTCAGGCACTGAAGAAGATGATTCAGTACAAATCTTACATGAAAAATATTGTACTTGACGTGGCTGATCTCAATACAGGTGTTTTCTGCTGCTGGTCTGTTCTGTAGCAGTGACTTGAACCTGCAAGAAACACAAGGAATCATGGGTATATATTAAAGCTGCAGAGAGAAAACAAGAAATATATCAACAAACAGCTTAATTCTTTACCTCGGTGAAGCGGTAAACAGCAAAACTTTATGTGCATAAAACGGTTTCCCCTCCACCAGGAAAGTAACATCAGACATGTCCTTGTTGTTGAGGAAGTGAGGGTCTAAAAAAAGAAGAAAATGATGACATTAAATCCAATAAAAACATTCAAACGATGCCTCATTACTCAAATCTCCTAAAGCGCGCATGCAGAACAGCAAACAGCAGAAGATTAAGCTAATGTGGTCATTAATTACTCAGACGGTGATTCATCACTCAGCTATCAGAGCAGATTTAACCAAATACAACAAACCCTGTTTCATTAGTATTCTCAAAAGCAGCTGATTGGATCAGATATCTGCTCCTTTGAGCCGAACATCCTAACAAATTAATCAGTCGTCAAACGATATTAAAGCTTTTATCCTTTTCACACACAAAATAACATTTCTAATCGTATCCTGATTGAACACTAGGTGGTGCTGCAGCACAGACGGAGCGTGTCAGCGCCTCCTCATGCTCTAATGATAAGAAACATGAAAAAAAAAAAAGGAAAATGTGGAAATCTGTGACTTTCCCGACTTCAAAGGATTTTTTAAAAGCAGATCAGACTGATTAATCACATCATTACAGACGTGTGAACACAAATATCTGCATGCAAAACATCAAAATGATAAATGTTCAGAGTCCCACAGATGCCACAGCTTCAACTGTACAGATATCTGAGAATATGTGTGTGTGTGTGTGTGTGTGTGTATATGTGTGTGTGTTAGGGCTCCTCGTCTACATTTAAACAGTGTTGGTTTAACTCAAGCAGCTTAAAAAAGCAAAGAATTAAGACTTATTAGATGGTTTGTCCTTAACCTTCACATTTAATCCTCCGATGTTAATTGAAAAATAATTTCTTATTTATTAATATGCGTTCATTAATCTGCAAGCGAAGGCCAAAATACTGCGGATTATGAAGAGTTATTTTGCAAAAGATGCTAAAAAGCCAAACTTAAAATGCATAAACAAACATTTGTTTTATTTACAATCCCTTTAGAGCAAAATATAAAAGCATTCTGTATTAAATAATAATAGCTAAGTATGATGCACATCAGTTTGGCACAATATGGTCTTGATTTATTTACTATTATAACACAATAATTTTGCTACTTCTTTGTAGCACTTAACAATAACTTCCTTTGATATGATATATAGAATAAATGCGATTTGGACTCAGGTGAGCAGCTAAAAATAAATGCACGGATTAAACCAATAAAAGTCTTTATTCCTTTGAGTTCACTTAAGTCTTAGCTGAGACGATCCGTTATGAGGAGATGAGCAGTCGTGACAGTGTTTGATGCAGGTCTGATGTTTGTGACTGAAACTCCACTAAACAGGATTAAACAGCCTCCTGCAGCTCAATCCTGTGAAAACATTCCCACTTTAAGTTTATATCGATCTGTGACGTCTCAGAGCAGCCTGCAAGCACTTCCAAAAAGACTTTAAGGCTTTTGTAAATTAAATTTAAGAATTTTTAATACCTTCAGAAGACTTTTATTGAGAAAAATTAAACATTTTTTAAACTAGTCTCGACATCCAGATTCGCAAACTGCAAGTTTTTCCTGCAGAAAACACAAACAACTTTTCTAAACAACACTTTTTTAGCTTGATTTAATTATCCTCTGGCTAAATTATGCCAAAAGTAATGTTTTTCT